>JASTWF010000051.1:842509-1042509 GCA_030390025.1 Squalus acanthias | reverse complement strand
ACGACGGCTCTGCCAGTAGCCCTCAAGGTGACAGTGGCCCTGAAATTCTTCACCAGCAGATCCTTCCAGGCTTGAACAGGCGACATAGCAAACATCTCGCAGTTTGACATCCATCGCTGCATCCGGGAGGTCACAGAGGCTCTGTACGCTAGGAGAGGGGACTTCTTTGTCTTCTCTCTAAACAGAGAGAAGCAGGAAGAGCGCGCACGTGGCTTTTCCAGGATATCAGGCTTCCCCGTGGTGAAGGGTGCCATCAACTGCACACATGTGGCTTTGCAGGTGCTGTATCTCAATGGCGAGATGTTCTGTAAACGCAAAGGGTATCACTTTAACGTGCAGTTGGTGTGCAACCACACCCAGCATGATGTTGAATGCCTAATATCCTGGCAGCAGTCATGATGCCTTCATCCTGCGCCAGCCTGCTGTGTCAGCAATCGTCGAGCCACCACGTCGAACCCGAGAGTGGCTGCTAGGCGACAAGGGCTATCCACTCTCCACCTAGCTGATGATTCCCCTCCGCAACCCCACCACTCGTGGCCAACAGTCATATAATGACAGCCAAGCTACCATGTGGAACGTCATCGAGCAGACCATTGGAGTGCTTAAGCAATGGTTCCGCTGCCTTGATCGCTCGAGAGGAGCCCTCCAGTACTCACTGGAGAGGGTGTCCCAATTCGTGGTGGTCTACTGCATACTCCACAAATTGGCCACCATGGGTTCCACGACCACCTCAGGAGCAAGGGGAGGAGAAGGAGGAGGAATAGGAGAAGGAAAAGGAAGAGAAGGAGGAAGGGAGGAGACAGCCTGCAAATCCACCTTCCAGACGGGCTGTCCATGAACGCATCATCAGACTCCGTTTCCCCTGAATGAATCCCCAGATCCCCATTGTTCAACATTTCTCCACCTTACCATCCCTCTCTCACGGAACATCAAAGCATCTTCTTGGCCACAATACTAAAATGAAAGCCACCACAAAGCAAACATGCCAAACATAATTTTTAAATGATTCATTACAATACCACACAACAAAGTCAACTAACCACCCTTGCGCATTCCCTTAGTGCCTGTCTTCCGTGTGCCTCTGCCTGTTCTAGTGCTCCAACAATGTGCTTCCCCAATGGCTGCAGCATGGCTGGTGGAAGGCTGCTGACTTTCAGTGGGGGAGACTGCAGATGACTTTGCAGGACGACCTCGAGCAGCTCTGGGCATAGAAGGCCCGGCTGTAGACTGCACCACCTCGGCCTGGGCAGCAGCAGTCTGGGCTGGCTGGCTGACAGGCAGCAGCAAGGGCACTGCTGGAGTGGCAGTAGTGGAGTACAAATGCTGTCATCCTGAGAGAGGACAGCAGGCTCATGCTCTCGGAGCCACTGCCACTCTCGCAGGGCAGTGCCTCAGCAATCCTAATAATCTGTTGGAGCACAGATTGCTGGACTGCTGTGAGACTCTGCAAGCCCCTTTCCACACTTGTAAACACAGCCACAATGGCAGCAGTCTGAGCTTGCCTGGCAGAAAGCTGAGCCTGCATGACAGAAGTCTGAATTTCCACTGCAGCACTCAGACGTTGGGTCGCTTCCTCTTGTGCTGCAATGGAAGCTGAGACATCGCCCATCAGACCCTGCATCATGGTTGGGTCCACAGGTGCTCTAATGGAGTTGCCATCACTTCCATCCTAGAAATGTTGAAAGTCCTGTGCAAGGTTGGAGCCGGGCTCCTCCATGCTCCGTGACAGTAACAACAGGCCCTCTGGCAGGCCTGCCATTGCACCAAGCATTTCTATATGCATGCCCATCACCCTTCTTCTGAAGGCCGCCCATCAAAGTCCTCATCTGAATCCTCTGCAGTAGAACTCATGTGCGACCTCGCCCTCCGGGGGCTGGCACCTCCGCTACCCTTTCCCCCTGCTCTGGGTGACTCACCATGTGCAGATTCCACCTCTATACTACCCTCTAAAGTACGCACAGTGCCAGATTCTGAGCTGGTGCCTGTGAGTGTCAGATCGAGTGACGATGTCTCTTCTTCCACATCACACTCCTCTTGTTCTTCCTGCACTGGCTGGGCTGGTTGGTGTTCTTGGGTATCTGAGAGGAGAAAGGCACAAGGGTAGGGTTGTGGTGAGGGGAGGGGATGAAAGCAAGATGTGCATGCTTACACCATCAGCAGCTTGTAAGTGAGAAGAAATTGTGGAATGAGGGGGAAGTGGGATGTGAGAAGGAGGATTAGATATCAGCATACCGTCATTATCAATGGTTTCAGCCAAGCTGATCACCACGGCCTCAGTGACAGCCCCTCCAATGATATCTAGCACAGTCTTCTCCAGCTGGGTCAGGATATGCAGCCGTGACTGTCCCCTGCTGGTTAGCTGCTGCTGGTGCCGGGTGTGCGCCACCTTGGCCTGCAGGAGAAAGGGAAGTGTGTCAGTGAGTGTGGTGCAATGTGTTTGGGTGATGTGCCTGTCATGGTTGAAGAGCTGGCAGTGTGTGTAAGGTATGAGATGTGGGTGTGAGGCTTGCAACATTGGTAAATGTGTGAGGGTGAGGTGAAGCTATGATTGTGAGGTATGAGTCGTGATTAATAGAGATTGTTGGTAGGTGAGTGATGGGAGTGTGGTGCATTGAGCAGTGAGGTTAGTGGTGCAGTTGGTGGGATATGGCATTTGAAGATGCATTCACTGACCTTGACCACGTGTGAGGTCATTTAACGTCTTTCGGCACTGGATCCAGTTCCTGGGGGAAAGAATGGCGGCACTGACCGCTTCAGCAATCTGCTCCCACTGCCTTCTTACAGTGAGTCTGGAGGGCCTCCTGGCCCCCTGCGGGTAGAGGACCTGTCTGCTCCTTTCAACCCCCTGCACTAAGGGCTGCAATGCTGCGTCTGAGGACCTAGGTCCCCTTTCTCTGCCCTGTTGAGCCATAGCTACTTTACAGTTGCCTTGACAACAATTACAATGAGGTGCTTATTTCGGAAGGCACCTCCCCTTTAAGAAGTGCAGACTGCGTTTCAAACTGGAGGCCAGCTTTAAATAGGGATCACTTCCCACGAAGTTGGGCCCCCTGCTGAGCACTCAGCCAACCAGCAATGCTCTCAGCGCTGGAGTTAACGCTTCAATCATGTTAATTAGCAGGCAGCACGAAGGTCGTATGCTACCTGCATTACTTTTTCTGGCCTTATCGAACTTTTAGCCCAAGAATTTTTAAGGAACTGAAAAAGGCCATTGGGCTTAAGGAGCCTGTCCCTTTATCAGAGATCAACCCCATTTACTCATCTTTTCCCCACATCACTCAATCCCTTTTCTCTCTAGAAACACATCCAATTATCGCTGGAGCCCGATTAAACTGTCTACTTTGATGGCGATCCATAGTAATTTATTCCACAACTCTTTTACCCTTTGAATGAAACATTTATTGTTGGTTTCTTTTCTTACCTCTAACTTCTTCATTTTAAGCTGTATCCTCTTGTATTTGAATCCTTCACCACAATGAATCTTCGATCTGCATCAGTTTTGTCAATCCTATTCATAATCTTTTAAACTTAATTTAGGTTACCTCAAAGTCTACTCTTTTCCAAAAATTAAAAAAAAACTTTCTTCACTTTTCCTCATAACTTAAATTCATGATACCCAGTATTATCTTTGTTACTCACCTCCGAACTTCTTAAGAGCAATAATACTCTTCCAGTGATTAGGTAACCAGAACTGCACTCAGTACGACAGACGGAATCTGATCAACAATTTCTATAGAAATAATGTAACTACTTTAGATTTGTATTCTATCCCTCTACTAATGCAGTCTAGTATCGTATTTGTCTTTTTTGCTGCAGCTATCTATATTTTATGCTTGTGGTTTCATAGATTTATACACTGTAACTAAGGCCACGATTTTGCAGTTTTCACGACAGAATGAATGAAATTGTGGAATCGAATTCCCAAAGCAGCAGTAAAAGTGTGAAAATCCCATGTAATAAAAATGGAATTTAATTTATTCAGTCATCATAAACCAATAGCTTTTAGTCTAGCCCTTGGATCTCTTTCCTGATCGACTGCCTTGAATTGTGCTTCCTTCTGGTCAGTCACTGACTTGCATTGAGAGCAATTGGAGAAGTCTATTGTCAAGTGCATCTCATGCTCTTGGCTGCAGGAGGAGACTGTGGTGAATGGCCTGAAAAAGATTCAGATGTGAGATTTTTAATCGATAATTTTTGTCAGGATACATCACCGTTTATCTTTAACAAATTTTGTTTAGTCCTATTCTTTTAAAAGTTTCTCTATGCTACAATAGCCCAGAATTTGCTGTCAAAATAATGGTAAGGCTAATGGCATTCACCGTTATGTATGCGCAAATGGTACAGCAACTTCAGGCAAGGGGCAGATGCGCAGTTAAACACGGATATCCAAACGTTGCTGGCCGAGTTGTGCCGCTCCACCGTTAGCTTTGCAAAAACGACATTTCGCTGTCTGCCTCACCATTGAAATGCATTGAGTGGCGTGAAGTTGTTATATTTGGGTGGTAGATACGAACTAAACTTGCCACAGAAAGTTAAGTCTTGTCATTTAAAGCGCAAGTACCCTTTTATTGATGTGATAACTGTTCCAATCAATCTCAATGGCACTGAAAATTAGCTATTACAAGTCTCATTCCTTTAGGTATCAATTGATGGAGTTTTTTTTTACTTTTCCTTTCTCTCATAGAGTCATAGGGGTAAAAATTGAGTCGCGCCCCGTTTGGGGCGCTAACCTCGCCGGGGCGCGGCTTTTAGCGCCCCGAAAAAATTAGCGGCCCCGCGCCGGAACTTCAGTGGTTGCGCCCCAAGAGGGAAGCGGGGCGCAACTGGAAGCAGCCCGCATCCCTCTTGGGGCGCTGCGAGTGAATATCCTGGCGCTACGTGCCGCAGCGCCACGCGCTGCGGCACGTCGCGCCGCGGTATTGCAGGCCTTCCTCCCCTTCTTAAAGGGGAGGGACCCTGCGCAGCGCGAACCGGGGCCCAGCTGGGCCCCCAGGGATCGGGAGTGCCGGCAAAAGAGCCCGGCACTCAAGAGAAGTGCCGGGCTCTTGGAGCGCAGCCGGCACTTCACGGTGGGGGGGCTTCACGGGGGCCGGGGGCAGGTGCTGGCAGGCGGCCAGCAACAAAAATGGCCGCCTGCCACCTCCGCTTTAAATATCGCCGCCCCGGCCGCACGTACGCCTCCCTGAACCCGTCGGACATAGCGTCTGGCGGTAAATCAGGGGGCGCGACTGAAGATCACGGCCGGGGCGCGAGCGGGGTGCTGCGCACGGCGATGACGTCATCGCCGGCGGCGCAGCGCCACAGGGCGCTACCGGCTGCCGCCGCCGCTAACCTCCCACTAAATTTTTCGGGAGGCGTGGGCGGCGCTGCGCCCGGGCGTTAGCTGCTTTACGCCCCATTAGCGCCCTCTTAAGGCGCTAACGGGAGGCGCAAGCAGCTGAATTTTTCCCCCATAGAGTTATACAGCACAGAAAGAGGCCCTTTGGCCCATCGTGTCTGTGCCGGCCATCAAGCCCGATCTATTTTAATCCCATTTTCCAGCACTTGGTCCGTAGCCTTGTATGCTATGGCGTTTCAAGTGCTCATCTAAATGCTTCTTGAATGTTGTGAGGGTTCCTGCCTCTACCACCCTTTCAGGCAGTGAGTTCCAGATTCCAACTACCCTCTGGGTGAAAATGTTTTTCCTCAAATCCCCTCAAAACCTCCTGCCCCTTACCTTGAAACTATGCCCCCTGGTTATTGATCCCTCTACAAAGGGGAATAGTTCCTCATAATTTTGTACACCTCAATCAGGTCCCCCCTCAGCCTTCTCTGCTCTAAGGAAAACAACCCCAGCCTGTCCAGGCTCTCTTCATAGCTGAAGCGCTCCAGCCCAAGTAACATCCGTTGTGAATCTCCTCTGCACCCTCTCCAATGCAATCACATCCTTCCTATAGTGTGGCGACCAGAACTGCACACAGTATTCCAGCTGTGACCTAACTAGCGTTTTGTACAGCTCCATCATAACCTCCCTGCTCTTATATTCTATGCCTCAGCTAATGAAGGCAAGTATCCCATATGCCTTTTTAACCGCTTTATCTACCTGTCCTGCTGCCTTCAGGAATCTATGTACATGCACACCAAGGTCCCTCTGATCCTCTGTCCTTCCTAGGGTCCTACCATTCATTGTGTATTTCCTTGCCTTGTTAGTCCTCTCAAAATGCATCACCTCACACTTTTCAGGGTTAAATTCCATTTGCCACTGTTCTGCCCATCTGACCAACCTGTCTATATCGTCCTGTAGCCTGAGGCTTCCCTCCTCGCTATTTACCACTCCACCAATTTTCATGTCATCTGCGAACTGATCATACCTCCTACATTCATATCTAAATCATTAATGTACACTACAAACAGCAAAGGACCCAGCACCAATCCCTGCGGTACACCACTGGACACAGGCTTCCAGTCACAAAAACAACCTTCGACCATCACCCTCTGCCTCCTGCCACTAAGCCAATTTTGGATCCAATGTGCCAAATTGCCCTGGATCCCATGGGCTCTTACCTTCTTGACCAGTCTCCCATGCGGGACTTTGTCAAAAGCCTTACTGAAGTCCATGTAGACTACATCAACTGCACTACCCTCATCCACACACCTAGTCACCCCCTCGAAAAATGCAATCAAATTGGTTAGACATGATCTCTCCCTGACAAAGCTATGCTGACTATCCTTGATTAATCCTTGCCTCTCCAAGTGGAGACTAATTCTGTCCCTCAGAAGTTTTTCCAATAATTTCCCTACCACTGATGTTAGGCTCACTGGCCTGTAATTCCCTGGTTTATCCCTACTACCCTTCTTGAATAATGGTACTACATTAGCTGTCCTCCAGTCCTCTGGCACCTCCCCTGTGGCCAGAGAGGTTCTGAAAATTTGTGACAGAGCCCCTGCAATCTCCTCCCTTGCCTGTTTGGATGTGGTGTATTTGGACTTTCAGAAGGCTTTCAATAAGGTCCTGCATAAGAGATTAGCGTGCAAAGTTAAAGCACACGGGATTGGGGGTAAGGTACTGTCTTGGATAGAGAACTGGTTGGCAGACAGGAAGCAAAGAGTTGGAATAAACGGGTCTTTTTCCGAGTGGCAGGCAGTGACTAGTAGGGTACCGCAGGGATCGGTTCTAGGACCTCTGCTATTCACAATATATATAAATGATCTAGACAAGGGAACTAGATGTAATATCTCCAAGTTTGCAGACGACACAAAGCTGGGTGGGCGTGTGTGCTGTGAGGAGGATGCAGAGAAACTCCAGTATGATTTGGACAGGTTGGGTGATTGGGCAGATGCATGGCAAATACAGTATAATGTGGATAAATGCGAGGTTATCCACTTCGGTGGCAAAAACAGGAAGACAGATTATTATCTGAACGGCAATAGATTGGGAAAAGGGGAAGTGCAACAAGACCTGGGTGTCCTTGTGCACCAGTCGCTGAAGGTAAGCATGCAAGTGCAGCAGGCGGTTTAGAAGGCAAATGGTATGTTGGCCTTCATAATGAGAGGATTCGAGTACAGGAGCGAGGATGTTTTGCTGCAGTTGTACAGGGCCTTGGTGAGACCACACCTTGAGTATTGTGTGCAGTTTTGGTCACCTTATCTGAGGAAGGATGTTCTTGCCATGGAGAGAGTGCAGCGAAGATTCACCAGACTGATACCTGGGATGGCAGGAATGACGTATGAGGAGAGATTGGGTCGATTAGGCTTATATTCGCTAGAGTTTAGAAGAATGGGAGGGGATCTCATTGAAACTTATAAAATTCTAACAGGACTAGACAGACTAGATGCAGGAAGGATGTTCCCGATGGCAGGGGAGTCCAGAACCAGGGGTCACAATCTAAGGATAAGGGGTAAGCCATTTAGGACTGAGATGAGGAGGAATTTCTTCACCCAGAGAGTGGTGAACCTGTGGAATTCTCTACCACACAAGGCAGTTGAGGCCAATTCATTAAATATATTCAAGAAGGAGTTAGATATATTTCTTAAGGCTAAAGGGATCAAGGGATATGGGGAGAAAGCAAGGACAGGGTACTGAATTTGGATGATCAGCCATGATCTCATTAAACGGCGGAACAGGCTCAAGGGGCTGAATGGCCTACTCCTGCTCCTATCTTCTATGTTTCTATGCCTCACACAGCAGCCTGGGATATATCTCGTCTGGGCCTGGGGATTTATCCACTTTTAAGCCTGCTAAAACCGCTAGTACATCCTCCCTCTCAATACTAATTTGTTCAAGTATATCACAATTCCCCTGCCTGATTTCTATGCCTACATCGTCCTTCTCCATAGTGAACACAGATGCAAAATATTCATTTAAAACCTCACCCACATCTTCCGGCTCTACACACAGATTGCCACTTTGGTCCCTAATGGGCCCTCCTCTTTCCCTGGTTATCCTCTTGCCCTTAATATACTTATAAAACACCTTGGGATTTTCCTTTATTTTGCCCGCCAGTGTTTTTTCATGCCCCCTCTTCGCTCTCCTAATTTCTTTTTTAAGTACCTCCCTGCACTTTCTATACTCCTCTAGGGCTTCCACTGTTTTTAGTCCTTTGTATCTGCCAAAAGCCTCCCGTTTTTTCCTAATCCATTCTTGTATATCCCTTGACATCCAGGGTTCCCTGGGCTTGTTGGTCCCACCCTTGACCTTTACGGGAACATGTTGGCGTTGTACTTCTCTATTTCCTTTCTGAAAGACTCCCACTGCTCTGATATGGATTTTCCTACAAGTCGCTGATCCCAGTCCACTTTGGCCAGATCCTGCCTTATCATATTAAAATCAGCCTTCTCCCAATTTAGAACCTTTATTTCCGGTCCATCTTTGTCCTTTCCATGACTACCTTAAATCTCACCGAATTATGGTCACTGTCACCAAAATGCTCTCCTACTGACACTTCTACCACTTGCCCGGCTACATTCCCTAGAATTAGGTCCAGTACCGCCCCCTCTTTTTTCTCTTAGTTCAATTTTTCTTTCCCTCTCTTTATTTCTCTTTCTGTACCTAATTTGACATTGAATTCACCCACTCTAATTTACACTTCCTTCCCAGACCTTGCACTTTTATTTCACAATCCTTCAATTTGATTGGTTAAGGGATACACAGTTGCTTTCCCTGTTCACTCAGATCCCAGATGCCCTGTTTCCTTCGCTGCGATGTTATCAGCTCGCACTTTCAGCAACTTGCCATGCAAAAAATGTTAAATACTAAACATGCAAGGGCAAGTCTAATGACAAACACTGTTAGATGTCCTGCTACCGCGAATTATGGCCCATTGGGGGAGAAATTCAGTATCGCCCCGTTTGGGGCGCAATTATCGGCTGTGCGCAAAGTTTAGCACCTGGCGGTAATTATCGCCTCCGACTGCAAACTTGGCTTTTATCGCCCCTGGAGGTGTTTGGAGCGCTAAATCAGGTGCTATACACCTGTCTTAAGGCGCAAAGGCCGAGGAGCGAGGCGCTACCTCAGAGTGCTGGCGAAGCTCATGTGATGTCAGTCAGCAATGGAACACAGACACAATGGTGCCGGCCAGTTCTTAAAGGGGAGGGTTGATCTTGCTCTCCATCCACATCCTGCTCATTGCAGCCTTGAATCTCGGCCTGGAGAGACCTGTACATCAAATCTGCTGGAAAGAACAATGGAGAGCACCAGGGAAAGAGCTCAGAGTGCAGCCTCCACAGTCTCTTCTAAATAGATGCAAGGAAGGGCAAATCAAAATGAACTTGCAAAGTTCTGTTCAGTACCCAAAAGTCTTTCACACAGCGTTGAATCTCTCCAGAAGTCTCTCTCTCTCTCTCTCAGAATGCGTGGTGCAAAAATGTCACCAACATAAAAAGGCAGGAAGCGGTCGCCTTTAAATAGCGCTCCCCCAGTCCCTTCCTGACTGCAAAACGCTCCCCTCAACCTGTCGTTACTAGCGGCAGGCGGTAAGGCAGGGGGCGCCACTCAATATCCGCTCCGGGGCGCTACCGGGGCGTTGTGCACTCGACTGACGTCACGATCTGCCGGCGCAGGAGATTGTGGTGGTAGTGTTTCGCGCCGCCGCAAAATGTCTGGTCAATTTCGCGAGAGGCGCAGATATTGCCGCGCCCGGGCGCTAGTTGCTTTGCGCCCCATTAACGCCCTCTTAAAGCACTAACGGGAGGCGCAAACCAACTGAATTTTTCCCCCATTGTATTTTAAAATAAATATTGACATTCACCCTGTGATGCTCCTTTCAACATCACTGCAGTGCTAAGTTTGAATTTCTTTTACAGTGCGTTATGGTGATATTGTGAAATCCTACAGAATCCATGGAGATGCAAGTTTCCATAACTTGTCCAAACTAATCAACTGTTACTCAAAAGAGGCAGGTTGCTTGTGTATAAAGCTAAGTGAACCATGCATAAAGGTATGTAAACTCAAACCTCAGTTGCCCTTTAATTCATCACTTATATTTTCTTAACACCTCAGTACCTTTTAAAGAAATACTTTCCAGAAATGAGCATTAGCATTCTTATCAAGGTCTATTCTTGTATTTTTAAACACTACATTACATGTTGTATTAAACTGTATTAAAGTATTTATCTTGGAATGGACGGCCTTTTTATTGGAGCTTCCAAAATTCTATGTAGTTTCTAAGGTTACGCATTGGACAATTCAGCAACAGAATGGGATAGAATTTCATGCTTGCCAATTCTTGGGCATGCAGGTGGCACAAGGTAAGATATTTGCGCCTGAATGGTGAGGCCCAAGGCGCACCCAATATTGGGCCTTGCGCCTCATTAACATCAAGCCAGCACAGAGTAAATGATGTAATAACAACAGAAAATGCTGGAAACACTCAGCAGGCCAGGCAGCATCCGTGGAGAGAGAAACAGAGTTAACGTTTCAGGTCTGGGACCCTTCGTCAGAACTGGTAAAAGTTGGAGATGGAACAGATTTTAAGCAGGTGCAGAGGCAGGGAAAGGGGGGTAGGGGAGGAAGGAACAAAAGGGACGGTCTGTGCTAGGATGCAAGGCAGGAGAGATTAAATGTTGCAAATGGGGATGGCAGAATCATCAACAGCTGCCGCCTGAAAACATGGGGGGGTTATAGTCTGAAATTGTTGAACTCAATGTTGAGTCCAGAAGGCTGTAAAGTGCTAATCGAAAGATGAGGTGCTGTTCCTCGAGCTTACGTTGAGCTTCATTGGAAAAGTGTAAGAGGCCGAGGACAGAGAGGTCAGAGTGGGAGTGGAGTGGAGAATTAAAGTGACAGGCGACCGGAAGCTCGGGGTCACCCTTACGGACTGAATGGAGGTGTTCCACGAAGCGGTCACCCAATCTGCGTTTGGTCTCCCCAATGTAGAGGAGACCACATCGTGAGCAGCGAATACAGTATACTAAATTGCAAGAAGTACAAGTAAATCGCTGTTTCACCTGGAAGGGGTGTTTGGGGCCCTGGACAGTGGGAAGGGAGGAGGTAAAATGGCAGGTGTTGTATCTCCTGCATTTGCACGGGAAGATGCCGTGGAAAGGGGAGGGGGTGTTGGGGGTGATTGAGGAGTGGACCAGGGTGTTGTGGAGAGAGCGGTCCCTTCGGAATGCTGAAAGGGGAGGGGAGGGGAAGATGTGTTTGGTGGTGGGATCACGCTGGAGGTGGCAGAAATGGCAGAGGATGATCCGTTGAATGTGGAGGCTGGTGGGGTGAAAGGTAAGGACAAGGGGAACCCTTTCGTGGTTCTGGGAGGGAGGGGGAGGGGTGCGAGCAGAAGTGCGGGAAATGGAACGGACACGGTCGAGGGCCGTGCCAACCACGGTAGAGGGGAATCCTCAGTTGAGGAAAAAGGAAGACATATCGGAAGCACTGATCGGGCCGCTTCCAGCACCGCAGCGGCCCTCAGGTAAGTGAGGGCTGGAGGTCAGGAGATAGGAGGCCAGGGAGGGGAATCGGAGGCCAAGTTGTGGGGGGCAGCGTAAATCGGGTGTGGGAGGTAGTGCTTGCTGGCAGCAGCCGGCGTTCTTTAAATGCGGGGTTGGGAGGAGAACTCCTGCTCCTCCCGGCTGCACATTCAGGTAAGTAAATTTCAAAACATACCTTTTTGGTAGCAGGCGGTCCCAAGGTCTGGTTTTACTGAGTGCAGTTGGCGCAGCCCTCAAACAGGTGTTAGGCCCCTTATTTTTATATGCTGCCATATTGGGGGCTTAGTAGGCCAGTTAGCACCTGAAAAATGGGCACTGCGAGGTCGAATCTATAAGACAGCATGTCTCAACCATTGTGAGATGCTCAGAAAAGCACACGTTTTAAAGGTGATTTTACATACTTAACTACATGCAGATATTTGGGAATCCCCAAGGTGTTGATTATAATTTCTACTCAAGCTAAAAGGTTAATCTGATTTAATTAAGATTTTTTAAAACTCAAGCATACTTTTATTTTTTAAAATGAGTTACTTTCTTTTCCTAAAATAATTATTGATATTACACCAATGGACTGACAAACTGAATGCTGGAGTTGACACGATTAGAACACAATGGGGGTAAAATTCAACGTCGGTGGGAGCACAAAACAGGGAGTAGCGGCTCGGCTTCCTGTTATACACTACGCCCAATTTTCCTTTCCATTGATGGGGTGTATCACATCCGCCCATTTTCCTCCCCTGCAAAGTTGAAATTTACCCCCAATTTATCTACCCCTTGATCTTCTGGCCTAGGATAAATGGTACTAAGTGGTCGTAATGTAAATGACTAGAAAGATGTAGTTGGCACCGATATATTATGTTTCAAAACTTGATTTTTGAAGTGATTAAAAACAGTTAATTTCAAAATTTGCCAACAGCTTGATCGACCATCCATTTGCACTTTGGCTCATGTTGCTGAATGGGAAATCCAACATACCTCACTTCGGAAAGTAAAATTGGTAGGGAGTGGTCAGTGTGGAGAAGTGTGGGAAGGAATCTGGAATGGCACAACTGAGGTGGCAATTAAGGAGCTGAAAGGAGGTTAGTCTCAAATTGGTGCAATAAAAGCTATACAGGGATGAAAGTGACAAGCATTTCATGGTCATAGTCCATTCATATACGTAGTTTTGAAAATAAATGATTCAAGTTGATTTCAATTTTCAGATGTTGTGAAAAGACAAAATTGAGTAACTACTATTCATTTTCAAATGTGTATAGAAGTTTTTAATAACAAAATGTAAAGCTTCACTTCTATCCCTCTTATTATACTTCAGCAGCATCTTAAAATTACGCAAGTATTTCTTATAGTAGAAATAATCATAGTAACTCACTGTACCAACTTTGGAGACACAGTTTTGTCAGTAAGATTTTGATTTAAACAAGTCACTGGGAAACATAACAAGGCATACTAGATGCAAACAGAATAGACATTGTTAAAATATAAGATTTAGAAAAATAACCCTAATGGCATTAATGAAACTAGGAGCATATTTGGATGTCAGGTTTATATATAGATGAGCAAAAATAATTACCTAAAAAAGAATGAATCCTTACCTTCCCCCTCCCCCCAAGAAGTAACTCATCATTTCCTGTTACAATCTTAATTGAGAAATACCGCCCTGAATTTCCAATTGCATCTGCCCAATTTACAGGAGTAAATTGAGCCAACTCAAGCAGGAAATGTGGGCAGAGATCCAATGTATGCTGGATCTCTGCCCTCTTTGTGTCATATGCACTTCCCACAAGCAGGGAACATTGGCATAACAAGAATCCACTTCAAAGGAGCAGAAGCTTTATTTAAATATGAACTTGGAGGCAGAGATATCCTTCAGGCCATTTCCCAATATGCAAGATGCTATTTCTAAATCACGCCCATCTGAAATTGACATTTAGGTTTCTGAGAAATGCTAAGTATATGAAAGGTTATAGGAAGGACACAGTCATGTTAAGACAAGTGTATTTCAGTCATTTCTTCAATTTTTTTTTGTTGGCACTTGGGTTCTCGTGAGTCTTTCTCCTAGTTGTTCCAATTGTTTTTTTGCCCTCAGCACCATTATGGGCACCAATTGTTTCCAATGGGAATCTCTCTTTCTGAGGTGTTGGGAAAAAAGAGAAGGATCAACCAAGCAAGGCTAGGTAGGTCAGGCTGCACGAGAGGTGCTTTGTGTCCACCCGTCAGCACTCTCTGCAGACAGCAATGAAGATGTGTTGCTTTAGCAGACAATTAGTGCGCGTGGATGTTCCTCCTCCCAAAGGAAGCTGGGACAGCAGACCCAATGGCACCGCAAAATATGTCAATGACTAACTGCAATATTGGATGCTTCCTCAGGAGCACGCTAATTGTGGTGTCATGCTTTCAGTGGAATTAAGAAAGAAACATCTTGCATTTATATAGTGCCTTTCACGACTCAGCACATCCCAAATCTCTTTACAGACAATGAAGTACTTTTGAAATGTAGTCACTGTTGTCATGTAAAAACACGGCAGCCAAGGTCCCACAAACAGCAATGTGATAATGACTGGATAATCTTCTTAAGTGATGTTGGTTGAGGAATAAATATTGGCCGGGACACTGGGGAGAGCTCCACTACTTTTCTTGGAAATCATGCCATGAATCCACCTGAGAGGGCAGACGGGGCTTCGGTTTAACGTTTCATCCAGAAGAATGAATTGTATGAAAGAAGGCATGCCGAGGTCGCCAACAACTAGCATACCCTAATTAACTGCACCCAAGATGCCACCAATGCTATCAGCACACTCTGGCATTTCTACCTCGCCATGACCATGGTCAACCCAAAAGCATTTTTACAAGCTCCAGGTCAACAGAACCAGGTGCAGAGCTATGTCATTGGCTGCAAGAGCAACTTCAGCTACCCTGCAGCACAGCACAAGCAGATCCAGAGATACAGTCAGCTGCTGCCTGAAACTTGGCTCTATATCCTTGTAGACATACTGTGACGCTGACCTCAAGGGACGGTGCCATAGAGTGGCACAGAGAACACCCCTGTTGGGGGTTCCAGCTTTCAGATGAGGCATTAAACTGAGGCCCCAGCTTCCCTCTCAGGTGGATGTCAAAGATCCCATGACACTATTTGAAGAAGAGCAGGGGAGTTTTCCTGGCCAATATGAATCACTCAACCAACATCACAGAAGAACAGATTTTTGGGTCATTTATCTCATTGTTGTTTGTGGGATCTTGCTGGGTGCAAATTGGTTGCCACGTTTCCCTGCATTACAAGCAACTACACTTAAGTACTTCATTGACTGTGAAGTGCTTTGGGACATCCTGAGGTCATGAAGGGCACTATATGAATGTAAGTTCTTTCTTTTAATTCACTCCTGCCCCTTCTCCTAGAGCCTAGGGTTCCCTTCCCCTACTGCTACCTGCTCCCTTCTGCCACCTCTTGCTACTCCCTTCCTTCCACAGCTCACCGCTCCTAGCTTGCCATCCCATGTCAGCACTCATGCCTTTCCCCATACTGGCCTCTAGCGACCCACCCCCAACAAGACCCCTAATATTTGCTTTTCTCAGCAGCAGCCCACAATCCCTATCCCACAATAGACTTCTCCCAGATCCACCTACCAGTTCTCATATACTCAGCAACACCCCAACCCCGCACCCCCCCCCCCACCTGCCAGCAACACTGCAACACCACCCCCACCAGTACTCTCATAATCTGCCACTGCCATTCCAGTGGTTCCATACTCTCGACCACCCCATGAACATAACCACATCCCAGCATACCTCTTCCGCTGCTCCCACACTCCGGGACTAACCTCCCAGCACTACCTAAACACGCAGCTCTCCCCACTCCCCAATATTGTTATACCTACAATGTCCCTTCTATCTACCTATAGCCTGGATTTCAACCTGAAAAAATACCACAAACACAATATGGCCCTGATAATATATTGTACATTAGATGAGATAACATAGGATATCCTCTGACTCACCATGAACAATGGCACTGGGTGATCTACCAGTTATTTAAAACGAACACCATCATGAATGTTAGTGGATAAAAAAAACCTTTCAATATGAAAAGCAAATGAATTGGACATTTTATAGTCATCACCTTCCAGCTGAAACTTATACTGAACAGATTGAACAGTGATCACTTTTCAACATTCTGTGAGAAATGCTTGAGGGGCCTTAGTGTGTCAAGAGTTAAACCTCCTCTTGCCTGTGGGAGAGAATAGTATGGTAGATATTTTAATGATTATGCACCAGTACATGACAAAAGTGTGTATTTTGTCTGCGGTGTATTTAGTTCTGTCATTTCTTTGTGGTATTTCTGGGGTTAAAATAGATTCTCTTCAAAAATTAAATAAGTCAGTTTGGGTGCTGTACATTTCATTAAAACCAGTGTATTTGTCTCTGGAGTCAAAATGGCTGCAGAAAGTTGCAATGAGATAAATTGTTCAAAACATGCTACTGTTGTGATTGTAACCTTGTTTATCTGCTTGTTCTGTACTGAAAATAGTCAAGTCAGGTCATGTTCAACAGATGAGGAAAAGTCTCAGGCTCCATTAGATTGATTCCTGGGAGGAGAGATTGAGTAGATTGGGCCTATACTCTCTGGAGTTTAGAAGAATGAGAGGTGATCTCATTGAAAAATACAAGATTCTGAAGGGGCTTGACAGGGTAGATGCTGAGAGGTTGTTTCCCCTGGCTGCAGACCCACCTAGGAGGACACTACTGATACCAAAACCCAAGACAAAATGCAAAACAAAACAAAACAGCACAGGCATATGCACCATGTCCTTCAACCACCAGAGACTGATCTGAAAACTGCTGCAAATCACAAGATCCTCGAGCAGACTAGTCAAAGATTCAACTGTTCATAACTGAAGAGAGTGATTTGGAACAGAAAAAAAACTACTCGCTGTGAAAAAGGACATAATGAGAGAGAAAAAGAATTTGAAAATCATCCTAAAGTCACTTTTGTGTCTTTTTAAATACCAATGCATAAATATAAGTATAGGAAAAACGTCACGACAATCAGTCTATCATATATACAACCAGTAGATGGTGCCAAACATCCACCAGATCAGACAGCAGAAAAATGGGCAACCAGCAGGCAACAATCTCCTTCTAATTTTAACAATTAATTTATTACTAAAGAGAACAGTTAACGAGCAATGAAACACGTTTACAACGAAGAAAATGAACACCAGTGGCACATAAACGAGACCTCCCACCCCCCCTATTCGCCATGTGAATCTCAGATCAGACAAGGATAAACAACTCGGTCAAAACCTTTCCTACTTTTTGGGTGTTGGAGGGAAATATGCTGAAGATTGCAGCAAAAAACAAGCAATACTAAATGATCGCTTCCCAGAGAAGACACTAGAAGCAAGCCAACCATCATAGGAGGACCTACAGCTAAGCTTATTGGGTCTCAAAATGTGTGGGCAAAAGGATCTCTCTTTCATCACCTCTGCTCCCAGCTGCTTCTAACCAGACACTGACAGATACACCTGTTCATTCATTTCTTCCAACACCCCTGTGTGTGAGATGGTGATTTACATCTACTTCCTCCAATCTGGTAAACTGTATTTGCTGCTTATGGTGCGGTCTCTTTTACATTAGGGAGCGCAAACACGGATTATTCTAACATTGGCATGTAATGCATTGCTCAACCCAGAAGAACCCAGGCCCATTAGTGCTTTGGGAGCCCGTGCTAGTAATGACATGTATATCATTGCACAGGGCATTACACACAAGCAGAAACAGAATCAGAGTGTAGTTGGACTTCAGCAAGAGGTGTCTCCCCCAGCCCCCCACCCTCCCATATCAGAAATTAACTGAATCACCGTGTAAGAGATAATTCTGTGAGGCTGCACTGCTGGTACACAACCTTGCTAGATGTGCGTACAAGTCAGAGATAAGGCTATAACACTGCAATCCTGACTCTCTGACTCGCACTTGCCATTAGCAAGGCCCAGTGCTGGCAGCAGAACCTTGCCAAGTTACCCCTATTATGAAGATTCCATTTGTGGTCTGTCCACTTGCAGTTTAGGAACACACCGAGGTAGTTACATTCACTTCAACCATTTCAGTTCTGGCAGTATAGACCAATTGAATTGTGAGACAGGCCTTGGGGGGGGAAAAAGAGTGAGAAAAAATATCTCCATACTTTTCAGTTCTACGTCTTTGGATGCACAGGGTGACATGCAAGCAAAGCTAAGTTCTGAAAAAACAGTTTTTGATATCTATCATAGCATTTGATAAAAAACAAAACTATTAAATAGAAAATACGTCAAAATAACAGCAACAAGTAGCTAATCATTCTCTTCCATTTTCTGCAGTGGGTTTAAAATCAAAAAATGAGTTCTTGGAGGAAGCTGAGATCATGAAGCAATTGTGCCATGAAAGGCTGGTCAAACTATTAGCTGTCTGCACTGAGAGAGAGCCATTTTGCATTGTGACAGAGTTAATGACATTGGGAAATTTGCAAAAATACCTCAAGTGTAAGTGATTTATTTTGTCTTTTCCTTGCGGCAGAGTCGACTGCCCAAAAGTGCGACCCTTATCACCGCACGATCCGGATAAAACTTGATTTACAGGAAAAAAATGTCCCTATGAAAAATTGCAATCATGGGGAAGATTTCCGGCATTGAATATGAAAGTATAGAAATCTACCTCCATGTCCTCAGTGGGCAGGAACTAGCACTGTCAGCGCAAGGCAAGCAGGGTTGCTGTATTTATTGTTAATATGCATTTTAACTACCAGCGGTATTCCTGATTTGAGGCATCCAATCACCTTATACAACTAATATAAATTGAGAGGGCTGATTATAACCCCCCACCACCGCCCCCACCCCGCCCTCCTGCCTGACGAGAAAAGGGTGTCCAGGTCCCCGGAATTAAAATGGCCAGGGCCACACTCCAGCGTGGTCAGGTGAGCCCCTTACTCCCATGCCAAACTTGTGCCCCGAGTTAAAATCGGGCCTAAAATATTTAATGGCGACTGTCTGTTCTCTGGTGGCAGTAGGTCCAGGTTTGGCAGTCAGAAATCCCCTCTTCCTCTCCCACCCATAGGCCGGAATTTTGCCTTCTTCGGCGGGTCCAGTGCGAGCGATTGGTGTGGCGGGTCGCGACCCCGCTGCTGGCTCCATCCCGCTGCTAAAAATGACTTTCCCTTAATAGGACCTATTAAACCAGCCCAGCACGTTACCCGGCCCAATTAAATGGAGCGGGTCTGGTGACATCATTCATGACGTGTTTTCAGCCGGGATCTTTAAAGGCGCCATGACATTACATTTGAAGGTTAATCTAACAGTGCTGTCAGTGTACTACAGCATTGGAGTGCTGCAAACACTGACAATGACTGCACAGAGGCAGAGGGCTGCACCCAGGTTCTCCGATGACTCCCTCCATGTGCTTATGGAGACGGTCAGAGCACGCAGGGAGGTCCTCTTCCCTTCCCATGGGTGGGAGAGACCTCCCCAGGAAACTAAAACAGCCTGGTTGCACATTGCAGAGGAGGTCACAAGCAGGGATGTGCTCAGGAAGACCTGGGTGCAGTGCCGCAAACATTTCAATTATCTCATTAGTACAAAGTCACACTCAACTGCATCCTGCTGTGCCTCTCATCAGATCCCCATTACTCTGCCTTCCCTATCCTACTCCTGCACATCCTTACTCACACCAACATACCTTGCACCTCCACCCATCCCTCTCTATCTACATTATTACATAGCCATCTCACGAGCCACCCCTCACACTCACCCTCATCCTAGTCCAATTATACCAACTAAAAACACACAAGTGTAGCCACTTGGGTGTTTCATGCAATGTTTATGTAAAGTTTCTGTTAATGTGGTGTCAAACATAAAAACCTTTATTTTCAACACTTTCCGGTCAGATTTGTGTGCACCTTTGGAAGTGTCTTAGTGAGTTGCAGTGAATGGTGAGACATAACGGTATCCCCCGTAATAGTGATGAGTGTGAAAGGAATGGCTTGGGTATTGTAGGGATGCTTTATGGTGTTGGTGTGGGGTGGTGCCAACCTGGCGCATCATGTGTCAGCCATATGGGTGTACAGCATCAAGTGAAGTAAATCTGGCCATGATGAGGCCATCCCTGACCTCCCGGGTAGTAATGTGCTCTGGTGCTGATGCCCTGTGTCCTGTGCAGCATCAGGAGAAGGTTGTTATTCTGGCCGTAGTCTTTTTAGAACATTTTTGGGGATGGGCTATTCTTTCCCAAGGGCAAGTGGTGGATGTACTGCTGGCAAGCAGTGATTAGTCTCCATCCATGCCAGAGTTAGAAACCTATCAAAATCATTACATTTTTAACTGGTGATCTTCAGGTGTTGTTACATGAAATGAGGAATGAATCTGGTGAACAGAGGTACGGGAGAAATCTGGCTCAACAGTTCTAGAATCAAATCTAAACGCCTCAGTGGTGGGGGTGAGGTGATTTCAGCTCGTTGGATGGGAGGCAGGGGGAGCTGGTGACAGGATTTCAGCAAAGTGGGAATGTGGCTGTGGCCTAGTTGCTGGTGAGTGGGGTGGGGAGGGGGAGGTTGGTGTGATTCCTTCTGCTCATTAGGTGGAGATTGATGGCTGTATCTCTGCTCAGTTTGGGGGCGGGGTGCATGACCAGATTTCTGCTCATTGGCATTGGGGGTGATTACCGCCTATACGTGGGCAATGTGGTGGACTTGCCTTGATTTCAGCTTATTTCTTCAGGGTCGTAGCGGGGTTGGGGAAGTGGGCCGAGGTCCCTGCCCGATCCTCCTCCAGCAGGAGAAGGAAAATCCAGCCCTTTGTGTCAGTTTGGTCATCCGCAAAGAGGGAACTGAGGAATCGCAGTGTCGTTGGCTTTAGGTTACCAATCAGTCAAAGGAGGTTCCGAGTTCAGGCCAGGCTTTTCTGCAGAGAGGGGCGAGGAAATGCCCTCGCACCTGCCGGAGGCTGGTTATAAACCAGCAAGGGCAGAAGTCTGGCAGCTGCTAACCTGCCTCCTGTCTTGGATGTATAATGTGGTATGTGATGTGACTGAGGATGCTTGAAGCAGAGGGAAGGGGAAACAAGATGTGTGGTGGAGGAGGCAATGCCCTAAAATAACATTTTTGTTCCTTTGTTTATGAAATATTTACAACTTCAGACAGTGTCAGTCTGTCCTCTAATGTGAAGTCTCCTGATTAATTTTACAGCTCATTCAGAAACGAGAAGCCTGGAATTTTCTTTGCTAAGTGGCTTTGCCATACAGGTCTGAAAATTTACCTCTTTGTTCATGATAAGAGAGGGATTTTATAGTGATGAAAGACTTAAACACAGAAACATATTTGTGCAGACTCGTTGAAGAGGGAGGGAAGAGAGTTTCTTGCTTACTAATGTATGTTTGTTGTGTGCAGAATACATATGGTACTCATTTATTATCATCTAAGTGACATCTGATTAGTGTAAAACCTCAATAAGCATTGGAAGAATTTAGATTTACTTGAAAGTATCTAAATTGGTAAAAATGTAGCGTTACAGCATGAAGAAAGAGCAAAATACTGCCGCTGCTGGGAAATTTAAACAAAAGCAGAAAACGCTGGAAACACTCAGCAGGTCAGGAGAGAACAATAGTCAAGGTTTCGAGTATGGAGCCCAATCTCAGGACTAAAAGGTATTACAGCGAAACAGAACAAGGGAAAGGAGAAAGGGGGGAAGAGGGAACACACAACAGCCACACACACAGGAAGAGAGATAGAGTGCTTGGGTACTGAACAGGAGATGGTTAAATGACAGAAGTGATATGTGCATGAAATAAAAGGAGGCCTAATGGGAGAAATCAAATAAATAACAGACATTGAGGGTGGCAATTTTGAACTTCCACCTGAAACAGGAGACTGAGCTTCCCTTGCAGATGAATATCTCCTGCCTGTAAGACATTAGTAGCAGGTGCTGAGCGGCCTAACCAGCAGTGCTTAAAGAGGTTACTGGAGGCCACTTAGAAAATGGCCCCAAAAGCTTTTGTACAATGATTCTCATGGAACCCCTAACCCCACAAAAATCCTCAGGCCTGCTACGGGTCAATCAGTGCCCGACCACCCCTGATCCCACCCACCCACCACCCCCACTCCCTTCAGAGCCTGACTTGTGGCTTGGTTTCACGGAGGAGCAGTTGGATTCCGCAGCCCTCTCCCCAGCGGAGAGCTGTCTGTCTGCACTGTCTGTTGGCAGCTGACCCAAAATATTTAGATGAGGCCCAACCAGGAAAATGAGTCGCTCCTCTCACTGGTACCGTTGGGCAGGCAGTGCGGTCACTTTTCCTACCTCTGGCCTATGTGTGCTCCAGTAAAAATTGGCCCCTAGAAATCATGAAGCATTATGCTGCAGAAGATGCTGAAGGAGGGGAAGAAAACAAATGATAGGAGTCAAGCTGATGAAACCAATAATAAAACAGTGCTTCAGCCTATGATGAGATTGTAAAACACAATCTGGAGCATCAATATGTTCGATCAACGTAGGTGAAAGGACTTTAAACTACATCAGAGTCCAGCATCGAATTAAATTGATTTATCTGTTGTAGATATATATCATAGGGTAACTGGGTTGTAACAGTTTGTAACTGGGTCACACACCGGGCAGGTGATCAGTGGTGGGATCACCACCCCCCACCCCACGGCTTCAGCAAAAGGCCCAAACCTACCTTAAAACCTACCTCTTTGAGCAAGCTTTTGGTCATCTGCCCTAATATCTCCTTATGTGGCTCGGTGTCAAATTTTGTTTGATAACACTCCTGTGAAATGCCTTGGGACGTTTTACTACGTTAAAGGCGCTATATAAATATAAGTTGTTGTTTTAAATACAAGTAGTTGTTGTTGTTGTTGAACCATTTAATAGTCAGGCCTCATCTATATATTTTGAGGTGAGTTGCCAGTGCTCAACAAAGGCAGCTTAACGCTAGAAGAGGGGCAGGAATCTGTCAGTTCTGACTTTGAGCCGTGCCAGAAGTCAGGCTCCAAAGGAGAGACGGAAGCGAGCGGGAACGGCGCAGCACTGGAGCAACCGGAGCATTCATGGTCATCCTGGCCCCTACAAATATCATTGTAAAAATGCATTTAGGACCATTTTCTAAGAAGACTCCCTTTAAGGACCACTGGTTAGGCCACTTAACACTTGGTACCAATGGCCAGAGCACACGTTTGCACTTTGCTACTTGAAAATTGTAATGGGATCTTACAACTGGCTTAGGACCCTGATTGAAATATATTAGTAACGGTCCTGCCTGTTTCGGGTGGGAGTTCTAGCTGACCATTTCAAGACCCACTCGAGAATCTAGTCGAGCGGGCCTCCAGCAGCCAATGGCATGGCATTTTTGTTTAATCAATTTTAAAATGCCTGCTGCCCCAATTTCCAGTGTGAACAGGGCAGGTGGCAGTGAAAATCATCGTCCATATACTTTCCCCCTCTCTCTCTCTCCCCTCTAGGATTCAATGTCTTCAGGATACTAGAATTATTTTTGGATTCATGGTTAAGAATATTTTTACATTTTGTTACAATCTATTATTGAATAGTTTTGTATGGTAGGATTGTGATTCAAAATGTAGGAGATTATTGCTTCAAGGGCAATATTTGCAATGTTTTAGATTGCAGAGGGAATGGCCTACCTTGAAGAGAAATATTACATTCACAGGGACCTGCGAACTGAAAACATCCTCCTTACAGAAATGCTGTCCTGTAAGATTGCTGACTTTGGCCTCGCACGACTGCTGGAGAATGGTCAACGCAGGTTATCATATGGTAATGCAACTCTAATCTCCAATACAAATAGCATTGACTACAATTTGTGACCAACTTGTTCTTGGAGCAGAATTTCCTTTTTTGCACTGGGCCATTAAATAATCATCTAGGCATAGAGGAAAATTGTCAGGGAGGATTGTAACAGAGACCACCCATTTTCTGTCCATTCATTCAAAATTCTGAATCTTTGCACAGTAGATCCAGTTTTTGTTTTTGAATATTAAGGATACAGCCACGAATAAGAACATAAGAAATAGGAGGAGTAGGCCATTCGGCCCCTCGAGCCTGCTCCGCCATTCAGTAAGATCATGGCTGATTTGATCTTGGCCTCAACTCCACTTTCCTGCCTGTTCCCCATAACCCTTGACTCCCCTGTAGTTCAAAAATCTGTCTATCTCAGCCTTGAATATATTCAGTGACTCAGCCTCCACAGCTCTCTGGGGTAGAGAATTCCAAAGATTCACGACCCCGAGAGAAGAAATTCCTCCTCATCTCCGTCTTAAATGGGCGACCCCTTATTCTGAAAGTATGACCCCTTGTTCTAGATTCCCCCACGAGGGGAAACATCCTCTCAGCATCTACCCTGTCAAGCCCCCTCAGAATCTTATATGTTTCAATAAGATCACCTCTCATTCTTCTAAACTCCAATGAGTATAGGCCCAACCTTTCCTCATAAGACAACCCCTTCATCCCAGGAATCAACCTAGTGAACCTTCTCTGAACTGCCTCCAATGCAAGTACATCCCTCCTTAAATAAGGAGATCAAAACTGTACGCAGTACTCTAGGTGTGGTCTCACCAACGCCCTGTACAGTTGTAGCAAGACGTCCCTACTTTTATACTCCATCCCCCTTGCAATAAAGGTCAACATTCAATTTGCCTTCCTAATTACTTGCTGTACCTGCATGCTAACTTTTTGTGTTTCATGTACGAGGACACCCATATCCCTCTATACCGTAGCATTCTGTAGTCTCTCTCCATTTAAATAAACGATGATCGATTCCTGAGAAAATCGTTGCTGGTGGTGGCTGGGACCAGGGAGTGTAGCAATTTGAAGTTTGTATGCACACTTGGCAATCCATCGCCCCATTGACTCCTCTTCCCTGCCATCTTACCCTCAGTTCTCTTGGATAGTCAAGCTATTATGCACAATATGATCAGTTACACAATAAGCTAAAATTTGTGAAGCCCCGTGCCATTTTGGGGGGTCTCACATGCGGCCAGTGTGTATTGGAAGATTGCACACAGCATGCCTATGAATTCTGGTATGTGTGTTTAGTAATGGAGAAATGGTGTGAGACATAAAAATAAATTATATGAAAAAATAACTGAATCAACCATAAATTAAATAAGATTATAATCTAGGATTTTTATATTAAGAGATCATTTTTTTAAAGCGGTTTCATTGTTTCCATGCAACTTACGTGCATTGGTAAAAGAAAGCAAAGCAAAAATTCCCCGGACCCAAACTTTGGCACCTTAATGGTGGGAGAGGAAATGTGTGTGTGTAAGTGAAATTTAAAACAATGGGGTCAATTAAAGGGGAATGACGCAATGGGGGCACAACAATTCTGGATCCACCACTGCACCAGTGGGAATTCTCAAAGTGATGTCTTCAGGCTGGGGACCCAACATTTCCAGCCCTGACCAATCCCCCCCCCTCCCCCCCCACCCCACCAATCCTCTTCCATCCCCTTTACCCCAGAACTCTACCCCAAGCTCCAAGGAATTTTGGGGTTGGAAATCCAGGTACAAAGATGTGGGCAAGGTAAATAATGTAAGAGTTTCTTGTTTTTCTCCTCCTATCATAAAGTAATGTGAATCAAAGGAAGTATTTTTACAACCCTTATTTCCTGCCATTTTATACTTAATTTCCAATAGATGCTAAAGTTCCTGTAAAATGGATGGCACCAGAAATATTCATTGACAATATTTATACCATCAAATCAGATGTCTGGTCTTTTGGAGTCCTGCTGACAGAAATAGTCACGTACGGTGAGGTCCCATTCCCAGGTATGACATTCACTTCACCAGTACAGTGGTGTTTTGAAAATAGTTGATATGTCCAACTAGCTAAAGCTAATATAGCGTGTTATGTTTATTTAATTCAATGGTATAAATGTATAAAATAAAGTATTTCTCCCCATTCCGTTCTATAGCAACCAGCCCAGGTGAATAAATCAGCGCTGTGATCTAAGTTTTGACCCAGTCACTCTAATATATCTTATGCGGTAGGTCAGGACAGACCAAAGGCTGCATTCCTCTTTGGTAGTAAGGGTTTTCCATCACTGTTAAACAGTAACTTTTACCACCAGAGGTTTGCACTCTCCACAAGAAACTCATCATTTAAATCAAAATTTCTGGGGACTGGGGAGAGAGACACATGTGAACTCTATTCAGTAACTTGCTCATAATCCTGCTCAGATGACAGCAAAGATTAAGCTGTGTGTGTGTGGAGAGAACTGTTTAGGCTCTCCTGATGGCCTAGTGGGTACCCCGGGTGGTAAATGCAACTGCCCAGTGTGGGACTGAACAGTATGGCCAAGGAAGATCTCAGGTTCCACCCTCGATCTCTGCTGAGTCAGCGACAATAAGGGCGTTATGATTGGCCTCAGTGTCAGACTTTGTAGTCCTAATCACTATCCAGTGACCCCCGATGAAAAGTGCACATGTGGGAGTACTGGGTGAAGATTGGCTCAAGCTCGACCATGATGCCCCCACCCACCATTACCTCATGGTTGAATAACCTGTCCTTGCTCACACATGAAGAATGGCTGCTTACTTACTTGGGCTATGCAGCAGGAGGCGGTCAAAACCCATAGAACTGTACCCACGCCGTGATTCCAGAGAGGAGGGGAGAACTTTGAAGGGAGCTGCAATCAGGTGCCAAATGCCCTTTGCACAATCTAATAACTGCTTTTTAAAAAAAAATAAAAGTAGCTGGATAAATGTTTTAGTTAAAAATAAGATTGAAGGCTTTAAACAAAGTATAAACATCGGAGTAAATGTCCATCCGGGAAGATTTGCACCTGGGAGCACCTCACTACCCCACCCCACCCCATCTTTCCTTCCTGTCTCTTTTTCTCTCTCTCTTAATTCAATCTTTCTTTCCTCTCTTTATTTCTCTTTCTGTACCTGATTTGACATTGAATTCACCCACTCTTATTTACACTTCATTTTCACAATCCTTCAATCTGATTAGTTAAGGAGATACACAGTTGCTTGCCCTGTTCATTCAGACCCTCGATGCCCTGTTTCCCTCGCTGCGCCGTTATCAGTTCGCACATTCAGCAACTTAGTGGGCAAAAATGTTTTGAGCTGAAGGGCGCAGGGGTAAGTCTAACTACCCTAGTTATAACCTGTATGTAACTCTGGTTGTTAAAAAAATGTTGTCTTATAATACTCCTGTGAAGCGCCTTGTGACATTTTACTACATTAAAGGCGCTATATAAATAAATAAAGTTGTTGCTGTTATTGTTATGCTAGCAGTAATCCTAAATGTTGTTTGACCCAGGACAGATATAAATTTGGCTATTGCAATTGAGGGATGTGGAATCTGGTATATGATATATTGTTTTACATTCATGGTTATTGTTTGTGCCCTTATACCAATGTATGGTTTTTCACAACTCTGTTTTATCTGAAACAGATAAAGAGAACATAGATTTTGTTAGAGATATACTGAATGAAGTCATCATCTCTCCTCCTGAAGGCTGCCCAGACAGCCTCCATGATATTATGCTTCAGTGCTGGAAACAGGAATCGGAGAAGAGACCAACATTTAAACAATTACAAGACATGTTAATGAAGTGTAACCCAGTGCCAGAAACAGAATTGCTTTAACATTGGAATTAATTGATGAGGACAGAGAAATTTCCTTGAATCGTACCTCACTTTGATATGTTCTAAATCTCAAACCAGCTCTGAAACCTACACTGTTAATCCCATGTTGGGTTTCTTAATACCTATTCCATCTCTAATACTGATGAATACTGTGCTGATTATATGATCAGCCCCTCTTGGAAGCAAATTGTTGTTTTAAATCTTAGTTTCCTGTTTTGTAGCAAGTAATTTTACATATAAGCAAGAGGAGTTCTGCAGCAGTTGTCACTCCCGGACATCAGCATTTCAAATCATACCAGCTACCAGCACGAGCAGGATGGGGGATAGTCTTACACTTATCCTTAGTGGACTTGCATACACAGCAATGTGCTAAACTATACAAATGCAGCTTTGCAAATTTGAGAGTACCTGTATGGAGAACAGCAATGTCACTGATCATAGTGCCAAAAATTATTGAAGGGATTCTGGTCCTTCGGTAACATTAGAGAGCATAATGGACTGCTTGTCTGCCATGTGCAGCTGCTTCCGAGAAAATGCTGAGATTTCAAAACAAACTCAGCAACATCAGAGAGCTGAGTCTTCAGGCAGAATAGGTGTCGCTGCCATATAGAGCAATGACAATGGCCCAGAGGATTATCAGAAAGAACTGTCAAATAACCCACACTGTGAGGAAGTCACATCTTTCAATCGACACCACTTGAATAGATTGGGCAAAACAATGACCACAGTAGACTTTAATCTATCCCTTTCTTGATCGGATCTTGATCGGAGATGTTCACCCATCACCCTTGTGCTCGCTGACCTACATTGGCTCCCAGTTAAGCAATGCCTTGATTTCAAAATTCTCATCCTTGTTTTCAAATCCCTCCATGGCCTCGCCCCTTCCTAGCTCTGTAATCTCCTCCAGCCCCAGAACACCCCCGAGATATCTGCAGTCATCTAATTCTGCCCTCTTGAGCATCCCTAATTATAATCGCTCAACCAGTGGTGGCCGTGCCTTCTGTTGCCTAAGCCTTAAACTCTGGAATTCTCTCCCTAAACCTCTCCGCCTCTCTACCTCGTTCCTCCTTTAAGACGCTCCTTAAAACCTACCTCTTTGATCAAGCTTTTGGTCACCTGCCCTAATTTATCCTTATGTGGCTCGGTGTCAAATGTTTTTGTCTTATAATACTCCTGTGAAGCGTCTTGGGGTGTCTTACTATGTTAAAGGCGCTATATAAATACAAGTTGTTGTTGATGTAGAAATGAAAGCAGAGATGAGGTATAAAGAAGGCATGACTCCTAAGCTAAGGTGCGTACCCAGAATCAGGGAATTCTGAAAAAGAGGAGACGTCAGGGGACGTCTACAAAACATCAACAGCGGTAAAGAAGGAATGGAAGACGACACGTCAGGCCAGCTCCGAAGACTGAGGATCAGATCAACCCGAAGTTTTGAGTGCCACTCTCCAAGTTAAGATTATATTACAGGTTGAGTGTCCTGAATCCGGCAACCTCGAGACCGAGACCGAGCCGGTTTTTGTGTTTTTACGGACTTCGGAACGTGTTTCTGATGTCCGAAGTCTGGAAACGCCCGAGCCCAGGTTACGATATTTCCGGACTTCGGACATCAGAAACACGTTCCGAGTCCGGAAATGCCTGGGCCCAGGTTGCGATATTTCCAGTTTTTGGTAAGCCTCCCTCAGGGTGTCCGGATTCTGGAACATTTTACGGATTCCGGACGACCCTGCCACCAATCGTCCCGGAGTCCGGAACATTCCGGATTCCAAAACTCAGATTTTGGACGCTCAATCTGTACTGTCATTCTTTCCATGTATAACCAGTGACAGCTTCGTTAATAAAGTTAATCTTGAATTGATGAAGTAACGTGTACTTATCTCTCCATAATCGGTGGTCCCTATTGGATCAAACTTATGATAAGGAACAGATAAAAGTGACCTTTTATCTTACATTATTTTATGTGGTTTTGCAATGAGATGTACTATCAGACTAAAAAAGACATAGTTTGAAGGTCAGAATGAATATTTTAAGGTGTATTTCCATCCTGCTGGAGACAACTGACATGTAAATGAGTGCTTCAAGTTACCATTCCCAATATCAGAAGATATATTTGGCTGAAGTAGGCACTTTGGTCCATTTGATTTCATCCTTCCAGAAAACCAACCCAACGGTCTCCTCATTAGATCATCTAGCTGTTTCTTAAATGAGTCTCGTATCCCAGCCACAATCACCATTCCTGAAAGCCTGTTCCACCTGTTGATCATCCTCTTGTAAATAAATGCTTCCTTGTGTCTGCCCTAAACTTGCCCTTCACAACATTGAACTGTGTCCTATTGTCTTGCTGTCCTAGCTTATCATACAGTGCTGTTGCATTTACCTTCGCTATCCCATTAAACATAATACATGCCTCTGTAGGTAACCCACTGAGGCATGTCGTCAAGGTTGAAGAGCTCCAGCTCACCTGCTCTTCACAAGTCATCCTTCTAACCCAGGTATTGGCTTCATTACTTATCTCTGTACCTTCTCTAGGGCCTGAATGCCTCCTTATGCCATGGTAACCAGGATTGTACCACGCACTCTGGGTGTGGTGTCCTGACCAAGGCACTGTACAGATTCAGCACGACCACTGACATTTGAACTCAGCTGATTTTAGCACTACAATTCACTTTATTAGTATTAGGTCTAGCCACACCTGTTAGTGCAATCCTGTACCATTGCAAAATGTTTTCCTCTTCCCAAGCATATAAGCAGTATAACTGTAGCAAAACTGATATCAGTTTGACATTCTGAGGCCAACTTTCTTCCCCCATTGTCCCCATGTAAGATGAGGCTACGTGTTTGAAAAGACCCAACTTGAAAGTAGTTGAACCAGGCTGAATTTCTGGATTCAGGTCGTTTACACGGGCTGGTTGTGCACCCGATGGGATTACCATCTGTGAATGGGTGGTTGTCCAGATCAAGGGAGGAAATTGAGCCCTGCTCTCAGTTTGAAAGGACTGCACTGGCGCAAACTCCTGTCAGATTCTGGCTGCTGTCGCTCATTTAGGAGACCCTGCTGTTATAAATGAATCACAAGGGCTTTCACTGATTTAATGTCTAACTGATGTGTGATGAGCAGCAGTGCTTAATGCAGGTCTGTGCTCACTAGACTAGCAGCTGTCATGAGGACTTAATATTGTACCAGTCCTCCATCCTCTGCTCTTTGAGCCAGCAGAACAAATCAGAGTGCTGGCTGCTTAGGAACAAGGGCTATCCCCTACACATGTAACTCTAAGGAACACACACTCTGGCCAATCTGCAATACAACTAGACTCTGATGCCTGGCCAGGTCTAGTGGCGTGCTGCAATACAGCCCACAGTGTCCCATGGTTTACCGTATGTTGCATAACTTTGCATTGCAACGAGGACAACACATGGAACTGCCAATGGAGGGAGGCCTTCACCAGAGGAAGACAATACTGGTGACAGCAGCTCTTGGTTAGAGCTCTTCCGCAGAACATTCCCTGCTCCCATATATTAATCATCTTGTCCAGTATTTCTCCCAGTTCTTCCACCTTCCAATGAACTGCATCTACCCAAAGATCAACATTGGTACTAATGGCAACTAACATGGAAAGGTCTCCAGATACACCCAGAATGCTCGATGCAGACAAAGATTTCATTTGAAGGGCTGATTTTAACTTTCGGCGGTGGCAAAAAACAGGCGATAGCAGATTAGCTGTCCAGCAAGAAGAGTGGGAGTGGGTTAAAGCAGTGCATTGGTTATTCAGTGTATTCAAGTGCTGCCCAAATTATTATGTCAGATTTGCCCCTTGGTCAGCCCATGACCGTGGACAGATCTAATGTATGTGCGACTTACGGGGCCTGTGCCTTTTGGCCGTATCCCAGTCTCCATGAACGAGATACAAGGTTTAAGGTAAATCTCCCAGAGTTTCTTCAAATTAAATTCCCTGAGTCTGTGAGACAATTGGGGTGAAACACTTTGGAAAGAGAATGTGGGTGGTTCTTAAAAGAGTCTTTGTGGTTTGTTGTGAGTTGATTTCGTTCATTGTTATTCAGGCGTAAAACTTGCTCGGGTGGCCTGTTTTCTTTGGCAGCAGAACGGCCTGGGTGTTGGGCAGGACCACGCCCTGGGCTATGGTGACCCCTCCCAGCAACTGGTTCAGCTCTTCGTCGTGGCGGATGGCAAGCTGCAGGTGGCGGGGGACGATCCTGGTCTTCTTGTTGTCGCGTTGCCCACCAGCTCCAGGATCTCAGCGGCCAGGTAGACCGGGGCTCCAGCTTAGTGACCCTTGCGCAGTAGTCGGTGGATGTAGCCGCCCGGGAACTGGAGACCGGCTCTGGATGAACGGGCCTTGGTTTTGGCGCACCCTATCCCTCCGGTTTTACCACGACCAGACATCTCATCGTTTTAGCTCTCAATAACTCTCTGCAGCGCACAGCTGCTGCTGCCGCTGTCATGGTAACCATTCACCGCCCCGTTCAGCAGCGCCCGGCCACTCTGCACCAGCTCGCTCTCCATCACCGATTAGGTTTTTTTTTTCGGGGACCCCATGAAAAGTCTCTATGAACCCCCCGGGGGTCTGCGGACCCCAGCTTGAGAATCACTGGGTTAGAGTGTGACATGTTGAAGGGCTGTGAAGATGTGTGAGGCAGAAGCAGCACTGTGTGGGGAAGAGCGGGAAGTTGTTGTGAGCGCAGTAGCAGGGCCTGAGTGTGCAAGTACAAGCAGAAGGCGGTGCAGTGAAGTGGTGTTCTGTTTTGATTGGAGGAAAGGAGGGAAAGATTGCTCGAGCTGGGGCTGAAGTAGAGTGGAGTAGAGTAGAGTCTGTGCAGAGAATAAGAGATATGTGAAGGGATTACTGTAGCAGTTCTGGTGAGGTTACATTTTTTCCTGCATTGCTGTCAGGCTCTGGGAACAATGCTTATGGCATTTACTTGCTCAGACACTTCTCTCCACTGGTGCTGTGCAATTTGCCTAGGCACTCGACACCCATCACAGGGGACGAGAACCTCCTTTTTCTGTTCACTTGCTCAATTAGCATCTCCATGGCACCATCTGCAATCATCTTCTCAGTAGGCTGTGGAAAAAGAGTTCACTTGTCCACCATACAAAAGGCGCACCTCCTCTATAAGAGGTGCAGGCTACTTTTAAATAGCAGCAGCCTCGCCGAACTTCCCACCTGAATGGGCGAGCTGCCAATAGGGCACGGGATTAGCAATAGTAGCTCACCCTGAATATTGACCACAATAACATCACCAGGTAGGCGTAGAGGATGCCCTGCCCACCACCCACCCGATTTGCAAGATACTCGAAAGTCGCCCCAGCGTCTTAAAGATAGAAGTATTATGCAAATCTTTTTTTTTTACTTTTGCCCTAATGATTTTACACACACAAGCAACAGGACGATAGGGCTTAGCGATGTTTTGCATTGCGAAAATATACACAACAATTTAATCAAATGGGGACTTTCAGCAAACTGTGGGGGCGAAGTCCAAACGGGGCAAACATCAGCAAACCACATCCGCAGAGCTAATGTAACACGCGGTTTCTGGGTCTGTATCAGAAAAAATATATTGCAGAATGCACTGCACATGATGCAGATAGAGATCTTAATGAAACCAATGTTCTAAAAATTCCTTTGCGGAAAAGTACTAACCAAAACACCCACACAAATAGACATTTTGAAAAATAAATACTTAATACATTTTCTCAGTGTCTTGTCTGTGTGTGTCTCTCTCTGGTGATTCATTCTTATTAATAAAAATTTTCATAAATATGTACTCTCTTGTAAAGACCTTTACATATAGCTACACTAAACTATTTAAAGAGTTCATTTTGACACTGAATCCTATCCCATCTTCGACCTGAAACGTTTACTCTGTTTCTCTCTCCACGGATGCTGCCTGGCCTGCTGAGTTTTTCCAGCGTTTTCTGTTGTTATTTCGGATTTCCAGCATCCGCAGTATTTTGCTATCGTATTCTTGCTTCAAGGCTTGGTAGGCTGTGCTGAGATGGACAGGCCCTGTATAGTGTTAAAAGAAACTATATTTAAAATTGATCCAAGTACAGTAATAAGTTGCTTAGCATTTTCCCTCAGACTATCTCAGAAGAGCTACCTGTTCCAATCTAATTTTCCCTCAGATTATCTCTGAGGAGAAACTATCCTCAGTTATCTGTTTCCATATAATTTTTTCACTATCACTTTAGAAAAAAACGAACAAGAATTTCCCCCTCTCAGGTATCCAGTCACACCGGTACTGATAGTTAATTGGATCAAAGGTATTCAGAACAACATTAGCTGTTGTTCTCCAGATGAATAAAGGACTCCACAACAAGTATGCTTTCGCCTTGTGCCAAAAGCATGTAAACATGGTTCAAAGAAGGAAGCTGTACCTATCACAGGGGTGGCTTTTCGTGCTTTAGTCAGAATGCACTCTCCTTTTGCTGCTGATGCAGCTGCTCGATCTTCAGTTATGGTTACAGTGACCAAGTCGTATCTCGTGGGAGCTACAGGGAGAAGTGCTTTCAGCTAATCACCTAGAAGACATCGGCCTAGAAATTTGATCGCGCCTCGCCTGTTTTTCCAGCATAAAACAGGTGCCAAAGTGTCCAATATGGTGGGTGGCACCTGCGCGCCATCCCACACCATATGCACGCCACCTGCTATTTTAGATTGGGCTCCTCTGTAAGTGTCCAGGGCGCATGCCGGAACTATTCAGGAATAGTCCCTAGGGGATCTACACTGGTTGTAGGACTCTTTAGTGAAATTGGTCTGTTGCAGCGCTTGATTCACCACGTGATAAACTTGCTTAGCAAATCATGGCACCAACAGTCAAGAAGGATCCTGCAGCAGCGATATTTAAAGGGGCCATCCATCCCATTCATACAGGTTAGTTACTGCTTTGTCCTCTTGGGTTGCATGTTAACTTCTGGGCATTTTTTGGGCTATTTTCTGCATTCCACAAGTAAATTCTGACTTCCGATAACAACTTTGTGCTGGTGTTGGTCTGTTTTGGAAAGAGTTTATTCTGCTCACGGTAGGTCTGCTTTTGGGTCTGGAGAAGGAGGGGGAGCAGTGAAGAAGACAGGAGAGAGCAGGAGCAGCTGGGAGAATAAGGAGGAGAGCATTGTGCAGGAGGCCATAACCGCAATCGGTCTTCAGGGGGCACTTCTCCTACTTCAATGTGTGAGCAGCCTGTGCTTCACTGAGGGGGCTATCACCGAGCTATGTCACCTGCTGCAGCCATAACTATAACCCCAAACCAGGCATGAACAGCACTATCTGTGGCTGTCAAAGTCACCGTGGCCCTTAACATTTATACCAAGGGGTTATTCAAGGCTGCAGCAGGTGACATCAGTGACATCTCGTAGTTTCCTGTGCACTGCTGTATCAGGGAGGTGGCCGAGGTTCTCTACACCAGGAAGAACACGTACATCACATTCCACATGGACAGCGCGACACAGGACTTAAGTGCAATAGGCTTTGCCTGCATTGCAGGCTTCCCAGGGTCCAAGGACTGCACCCACTTTGCCTTGCGTGCTCCCCATCATTAGTCTGGCATCTTTGTCAATAGAAAGGGATACCACTCCCTGAATGTGCAGCTTGTTTACGATCACAGGCAGTGCATCATGCAGGTCTGTCCCCGGTTTCTTGGCAGCAGTCATGATTCATTCATCCTGTGCCAGTTCTCTGTACCGCTTTTATTCCATCAGGCTACAGGCTGACTAATTGGTGAGAAGGGATAACCCCTCCAAACATGGCTCATAACACCTGTAAGGAACCCAGGCACAGACATAGAGCATGCCTACAGTGAGAGCCATGCCACCAACAGCAGTATTATTGAGAAGACCATCGGTGTGCTTCCACTGCCTGGACCATTCAAGAGGAGATCTGCAATGATCATGTTTCTAAATTTATGTTTGTCTGCTGCATGCTGCGTAACTTTACGATAATGAGGGACCAACCCTTACCACCATCTGGGCAGCAAGAACTAAAGGAGGAAGAGCAAGAGCATCATCGACTACCAGTGCCCCTAGCTGCCAGAGCTCAGAGAGCAACTGATCCCTGAGCACTTCACCTGATCCATCCCTCCCATCCCAAATAAAGAAGAATCCCACAATCCTCCTCGCCACCGTCCTGACTATCACCATCTGATTGTTTTCCTTCAGTCCAGCCTCATCGGTCTTGGTCTCAACTGCCTACAAAGATGAACACCAACACCAAATCTAGAAACAAGAAACTTTACTTCAACAACCAACCAGAGTTGAATAATAGTTAACTGGAATAATGAAGAATCACCCTTATGAATGGGGTGCAGCATGTTAGCATTCGATTTAACTTTCAAGCTCAAGGGGGGAAAAATTGGGCCCGAAAAAGTTAGCGCACCTCCCCCATAATTTCAGTAGTAGCGCCCCAAGGAGGTGGAGGGCTGCTGGAAGCGTTCCACCCCCTTCTTGGAGCGCTACTACTCAATGTCGCAGCGCCACACATGGCAGCACGTAGCGCTGCGCCAATGCAGGCCTCCTCCCCTAATTAAAGGGGAGGGGCCCAGCACTGCACACACCGGGGCCCTGCCGGACCACCAGGGAGCGGGGTGCCATGGAAACAGCCCAGCATTCAAGAGGAGTGCCGGGCTTAGCGATCGCAGCGGCACCCCGCATGAAGAAGCGGGAGGGGGCAGGTGCTGGTAGTCGGCCAAATTAAAAATGGCTGCTCGACACCTGCCCTTTAAGTAGCGCCGCCACAGGCTACCGCCGCTGAAAAACCGCCCCCTGAGCCTGTCGGTCCCATCGCCTGGCGATAGTTCAGGGGGGTGCAAGGGGAGTTTGCAGCCGGGGCGCAAACGGGGTGCTACGCACGGCGATGGCGCAGTGGAGCGGGGCGCTACCGGCTACCGCCGCTGACCTCCCGCTGAATTTCGCGGGAGGCGTTAGTGGCGTTGCACCCGGACGCTAGGGCATTTGCGCCCCCCAGGGGCGCTAACGAGAGGCACAAAGCAACCCAATTTCTCCCCAAAGCTTTTTGTTGGGCTTTGCACCAACTATTTTTAGCCATCCTGTGCCCTTTGCACTCATGCCACATTGGGGTGTGCAGACTGCCTTGTGCAGGTTGTAAGCCTCAGACCCTCACACCTCATTTTCTGTGGAGAAAGTGTCCAATTCACACCAGTACATCAGGTGGCCACCATTGTATTACCACCCCTAAACGTGTTGAATTGAATATGAGATTACATAGCGGTAAATCAACCCCAGGAATTACTTCCTCGTTAATGAATGAATTATATCACACCCTTTTTATGAGCAATAACGGGCATTTTTCTACAGTTCAGACATTAGAAATGAAACAACTGTCAAAAATATTTATTTTCGGCAGACATTATGTGGACAACAACCAACCTGAGTTAAGTAAATCCTTCTTGTCGTCCATGAACTGTGCAAAACACATGCCTTTCAGGAGCATGAATTCCCCACCCTTTTGGCATGTTATATCTTGCCTCAGTGCCAGACAATAACTTTAAGTAACCTTTTGTCCCAGTAAATTGGTACACTCAAGGGACTCGAGCAAGAGGCAAGAGCAACATGAGCTCTGACGATCTACATCACTCAAAGGTCTAAAATTCAACCAAAACGTAACGGGAACAGCATTGTGCAGTCCCTGAGCAATTTGTACTTGGATCCAAATCATTGTACAAATTCAAGTAAAGAGAAACATCATTTTAATTTGAGAATTCAAAATGGTGCATAAAACTCCACGAAAAGGAATACTGTAACTTTCAGGAAATGTCTGCTGACATCCTGTATTATATATAATAAATTACCACCCAAAACAATTAATCCAGCATAAAAAAATATTTCCAGCAGAAGCAATTATAGTTTCTGTTTAAAACTGGTCAGGTACTGTAATATATAATGTAACATGGAACATAATGGAAATACAATGCACAGCCCAACATGCTCTCAGTGTTGCTTTAGGAAACCAAGACAGCAAAACCTCAGGTACATAATGTGCAAAGTTTCAAGATGGCAAGTTCAGGATAAGTTTCCAAATGCAGCTGCATTACGATGAACATGTTTTGACTAAATTAACAAGAGGTCCAGAGAAGATGCAGCAGTCAGAACTGCTGGGAGGGTTCTTAATGGAGAAAAGAAAATGTTTTTATGCACACAGTAATTTGTGGAAGGCACTTTTATTCAAAATTTTCCCAGCGGTTCCTTCTGCTAGCACTAGACTACAGTCTTCTGAAATTCAGCCCAAATGGTAGCTCAGCTAGGGTCAAGCACAAACCTTTAGGCTTTATAATCCAGTCCTAACCATAGAAAATTGAACGTTTTAAGACCCGGTGATTTACTTTGAATTGCATTCGTTTTCAGCGTACGTATGAATGAAAATATAGTGCATGATTTGAGGCTCTGGGATAAATCAACAGTTCCCTTCAGTAGGTGCAAGAGGGTGCTTGTAGCTAAGTATGTTGGTACAGTCCTTCTGTGGCTGTGTAGAAGTCCTCCAGAGTACTCTGTAAATATTCAAATGTGGGTCTGTCTTCTGGAACCTTTTTCCAGCAGCTCATCATGATATCGTAGAGTTCGTCTGAGCAATGGTCTGGGCGGGGCATTCGATAGTCGCGATCTAAATTCCGAATCACTTCAGGGTTGCTCATCCCTGCAGAACACAGAAGGACAGCCAATAAATACTTGGCAGAGTAACTGTTCCAGCATCCCACATGAAAAAAGAAATTGTACTTCTGAATAAATGAAATTCAGGCACCACATGTTCTGCAATCAGATTTCATAAATGCAATCATTGGCTGAATGTTGAAAAACAGAAAAGGTGGTCACGTGCTGGTGTGGGGCTTCTGTCTGCCTGTTTGCCCTTATCTTGACCCTGATGCAAATCCCAGGGTCAGGGTTACTGGAATATTAGGGGCTGGTACCCTTCGGACCCGGCAGGATTTCAGTGCAGTGCCTTGCCACTTCATCAAGAGTGGGGGGGTGGGGGTGGGGGTAGGGGGGGTACAGGCAAGTCAAACCGGCCAAAGTTTCTGCTCCCAAAGCCCCTGAATTTCAGGACTATCATCTCTTCAGATGTTCCAATTGGGAAAACTGAATACTTGAGAACATTAAAGTCAGTGTTCACAGTGCTAAAAAATAGTAACTAACTCCTATCCAATCCTATTCTGCATGAAACACTTTTACTAATTGACTGCAGTGAGTTGACACACCTCAGTGTTGGCACTGCTGCGCTTTCATTTCTTTTTGGTTTCCCACAAGCATATTTTCAATATATTGTACTTGATGCTAAATATGAAGAAAATACAAATGTGAAACTCAATATATGATTTTTTTAATATAATTGTATTACATCGGGAAGTGGTGGGTTGTGGTTTCACACCTGTTACTCTTACCACAGCTGGAGGAAATTATTCACCAATCATTCAATTGGTAACGGCAGCTAAGGGACAGCCTGGACAGCGTTTTAGTTATTGCCTAAAAGCATTTGGTCGCAATGTTCAGTTTGGAGTTTCTTTATTTTCTTAAGAACATAGGGAAACATGGAATAAGAAACAATCATTTGGCCCATCAAGCCCCTCCTTCCATCCTATCCCATCATGGACACCACTTCAAATCGAGTACATTGAACTCACTTACTTGCATTTCAGTCGAGCAAAACTCTGCAGCAGGAGTGGAGTCACACAATTTCTGGGTCAAATGTATTCTCCAAAAGTCAAAATTTTGAATTGAATTATTCCTCACGGTAATTTTCAATAAATAGTTTGAGACGGAAAGTCTAATGCCCTGTCATACCTGAGGGGGCTGGAGCGAGTGAGGTACAATAAACAGCAATACCTAAATCACACCAGCCACTTTGCATTGCCTGCAGAGAGCAGGGCTCCATTTTCTTATGAAATTTTCATTGTAACAAAGAAGGTTCAGAAGAGATCTGTTGGAGTTATTCAAAATTATGAGGGGTTTTAATAAGATAAATAGACAAAAAACTATTTCCCCTTGTCAGCAAGCTTGTAACTAGAGGGCAGAATGTTAAGATCATTGCCAAAATAATGCAGGGAGGGGGTAGCAGAGTTTTTTTTTAATATACAGTGGCTTATTAGGACATTGCTTGCCGTACCAAAAACAGTGGTGAAAGCAGAATCCATGAGAGCTTTTAAACAGAGAGTGGATGAATACTTGAAAAGGAAAAAGGGATATGGAAAAGGGCTGGGGAATGGGACTAAGTGGAGAACTGTGTTAGACAGAGCTGCCACAGGCACAATGGGCTAAATGGCCTCCTCCTGTGCTGTAAAATCCAATGCGTAGCCAGTTATATGCTGCATCATGCACTGTATATTTGCACATGAACAATGGTGCTCCACATTTCAGAGGAAGCCAGAGTATCCAGTGCATGTAGCCTGATAATATCCAGTCACACACGTCAATCTATGGCCTGAGGGGGTCAGAGCGCACCATCAAGATAGTACGGCTGTGATGTCAAAACATGCATGTTTTTAGGGTGCTGTTCCAGCTGGAGTCACCATCACACTACTACAGCATCGTCACTTATTTAATGGGTCTCACTCGGAGTGGTACCACCTGCTCTATAGTAGGATTTTCAAACTGAATGTATATTGTCACTGGTATAATTTCAATGTAAAAAGATTCATACATTAAGGGCATAAAATTCCCATGATCCAGTACAATTCTCACACTACCTGGATATGGCACTCTCCCATATGTTACAATTTCTGTTAAAAGTACTCCAAAGGACCAGACATCAGACTTGATTGTGAATATGCCATAATTAATGGCCTCTGGTGCTGTCCATTTGATAGGGAATTTGGCACCTGCAAAGAAAGAAAAATTAAAAAGAAACTAAGCTTAATTTTTTTTCTTCCAATTTTCACCTTTTTCTTCTGAAGATTTTAACGCATTAGTTATTCATTATGTGTAGGTCTTGAGAGTGAGTGCTGGACGACTATTGAACCAGCTGACCCAAAGCTTGTCTTTATCCATATTTTACACTGCCAGTCAAAGTCACTGGATATCATTCAGGAGCGCGAATCCTGGTGGATTTACCCCCTCCACAGTATGTGTATTGTGCCCAATGCAGCCGAGAACAGTTAATAGAGCACAAACCGGTCTCCAATCTGGGACCTTCCTGGTTTCTATGGCTCAGCACCAGACCAGGAAATGAACTGACCCACTGAAGCATTGAGGAGCTTATTTTTTAATAAGAATAAATAACAACCTTCCTCTCTTTAAAAGGGGGGCTTTTCACTTCATTAGGAAGTTTTAGGAATGCTTGAACGCCCTACTGACTCATCAACCAGACAGTGTGTAGCTGATACACACTGAAACACTTGAAGTGCAGTTTTTTTCTAATTTCTTTTTCTAATTAAAAAGAGTCTACATTTTCCAAAACTATGCCAGTGGCAAGATACACTGCCCATCACCATCACATGTTGGAAAATTGTGGGTATTATGGCCGTGATTTTTCGATACACACTACCAGCTGGAAGCAACCCTTTCTGAAAACTTACCCGAGATGTAAATTTAAAAAATGTATAGTTGTAGCAGATTAATGTCATTATCTAATTAGGATTTGGACGAGTGCCTTCACCCTCTATTTATAAAGAGCACAAACCGTCTGACAAGTCCATTTACCCTCTTTTCCTGTGCTTACTTTTCCATTCTTGTTGCCTCCACACACCAGGTCTCTTTGAATCTTCCCATGCTCCTCTCTATTTCACTGATCACCTGATTCCCACGCTCGTTTCCCACTCCCTCTTTCTTTTTGAAATTGCCTTGCCTTAAGTCTTCCCACTCAGAGGTTTCCTTTCCTGACCCAGCTTTCCTCTTGCTGGCTTTTTGAAAAAGCATAGCACAGTCAGACATGCTGCAATCTGAGTGGGCTGCGCTATGCTCCCAATAGCCTTGCTCAGAACTGCGGTTACAGGGTGAGCTTGGACCTTGTGGAGCTGATAATGCTGCCCAAGCACAACACCACTGGTGCTACTCACTGTCTGCGGCTGCACACAAGCTGAACTTATTGGATAAGGTAGCGTCAGTCCATATGCATAATTTATTTGTGCACCAGCTACCTCTCTCACGAGCATCAGGACAGGATTATCAGTCACCAGCAGCCAGTTTCCTGTTGTGGGGGAAGGGTCATTAAGCACAGCACGGGGAAGGGGGGGGAGGCGTTGGAAGAGGGGACGAGGAGCACAGAGGATACTGGGCAATGGGGGCAAAGGACAACAGCACCCATTTTGTTCTTAAATAAACAGCAACGTCCCCTCCATTGTCTATTCCAAATAGATGGTGAGTGGCTGGGGAACTGGTGAGATGAAGCAGCCACATTATGGGATGGTTACCTCATTTAAATAGAACTTGAGGACCCAAGAGACTAGCACACAACTTGTCAACAGGCTCTCAGTGCACCTACTGCACACATTGGGGTGCCTCAGATAAGTTGCTGGCCTCAAGCCTCCATGCCCAATTTTCCAGGGAGTGGGCATCTGATACACTTCAGTGCATCAGACATCCACCAGTGCATTATCTACCTTTGTATCTCACCAAAGTTCCAAATTTTAAAATACTCTATAATTGGTCCACACAAACTTGGTATGGAAAAAATACCTTACCCTAGAGTGATCACATATGGGAAATAATTCAAAACAGTGACACAGGAAAGCACCAACCCCACTTATCCTCTGGTCCTCCTCACGTCTCTATTGCATTGGGTAATTTTTGGGAGGCTGCTCTCAATGTGAAGCCTTGCTCAACAGGAGTGTGGATTGAAGAATTGAAAATGGAGGTCATTGCACCCAATGTGCAGTACTCCCAATTTTCCAATGAAATGTTGAAATGAGTGGAAAATCAGAAGTGCTAGGAATCAGGAGCATTAATCTCTGTGACCGATTCTCTGATCTGCACTCCCGTAAAGCAAGATTCCATGCCAGAGTTTCACAAATTCTACCCTCATATTGCATGTTCTTCTTTGCCCTTTCAGTTATAGCTGCCATTTAGAAGTTTATTTCTGCACGAATGGCCATTTTCTATTCTGTCTCGGTGGAAGACCGGACATCAGCTTCATTGTAGACATTAAGCTGCCAAATATCCTAAAAGGTATTTCATTTTTGTTAGGCAGGACAGGAAATCAAAGGGCTGATTTTAACTGTTGGTGGAAGCAAAAGACGGACGGTAGCAACTGGCCTTTAATACACCCTTGAAGTTAATTTTCTTTTAAATTAGGTGGCATCTATAGCAGCCAGCCGATCTGTTACCAGCCATTTTCTGCCACTGTTGAAAGAAATGATCAGCCCTCAAGGATCCAAACAAAGCCACATCTCCTCCCTATAGCAGAAATACTTTCTCCCTGGCAGTGGTTGGCACAACTGCTGTGCCATTACGGACGATCAAAATATCTTTCAGATGCATTTATGGCAAAGAGAAAATTATGTCCAATGCATCTTTATCCCAGTCTCAAAAAAGGACATCTTATTACATCAGTGAGACATTTCCATTGTCGACACACTCTATCCTCATACTATTACTCAAGAAACAGTGACCAATGATGAGCAATTGTGTGCCCAACCTCTGGAAGCAGGTATGATACTTCCCATTTAGGACCCTTAATAATCATTATTTGGTGATAGGCATGGGACAGTTAGATGGACTTCAACATCCAAACTAAACAGTTCAGTCATCCCTACAAAATCCTTTGACATATCAATGGCCTGGAGTAATGAGGAAATGGGACAATGGGGAAATGGGGTGAATGGGCCTCTGAAAATAGAAAGGATGTCAAGTGCATCATGGGCATTCGATTCATTCAAAGGCCTTAGGAACACATACCTCACTGAGAATGTGTAACTCAAAAACAAAGGCCGGAATTTTGTTCGGGGAGGCGGGTTGGGGTCGGGTCCAAGGTGGGTGGGAAACCCGATAAGCCGGATTCTCACAGGCCCTGCTGACTTTACCGGCAGGGCCTAATTTGAACGTGAGGCCTTGGTTTCTCACCCGCAGCCAGCCAGCTTGAGAGGCTGGCTGGCTGCGGGCGGGTAGGCCTCAGTTGAGGGGGGTTGGTCCGGGGGAGGGGCGTCGGCAATCAGTGGAAGGGGGGGAATCGGGAGAGGATCGGCGCGGTGGTTGCAGGATCGTCAGGGGATCGGGGAGGTCGGGAATCGGCAGGCAAGCGGGGATCACGGGGGGGGCGGGGGATTGGTGATCTCAGGGGGGTTGGCCAGGGATTGGTGGGCGGGAGGCAGGGGATCAGGGCCGACCAACGGAGGATTGTGGCCGGCCTCATCATCATCGTCGGAGGGGTGTCCCTGGGGGCTGGGGTGGGGGGAGGAATGGGAATGCGATCGGAGGCCTCGTGGTGGGGTCTTCGATCGCGGGGGAGTGGGCTAGGTCGGGACTCTGGATCCAGGAGGTAGGCATAAAGCCACTTACCTCCTGGATGCAGCAGTCCCCGCCTCGGTTTAACTGCCGAGTTTCATGAATTGTGTGAAACCCGTTCACAGGCAGTTAAATTCAAAATGGACGGGACAAAAAGAGGCTTCTAGCCTCATTACAACCGGGTTGGTTGCTCGTCCCCGTCCCGCCCCCCGGCAAAACCGGAAGTGGGTGGGTTGGAGGCGGGATCAGGTCAGGAATCCCATTTTTAACAATTTAACTGCCCCCACGCTCCAAACACACCCGTTTTTTAATGGGAAAATTCCGGCCAAAGACTTACCTTCACGTGCTGTGTATTCATTATCTATAAGTCTGGCAAGGCCGAAGTCTGCAACCTTACAGACCAATGCTGCTGATACTAAAATATTGGCAGCTCGCAGGTCCCTGTGGATGTAGTTTTTCTGTTCAATATATGCCATCCCCTCTGCAACCTGAAAAATAAACATTTCAGTATCTAAAGATTGCCAATAATTGAAAGAATGGTTATTACAATCATTAGTTCTCAATGCTTTTCTTGATATGCTGCCAGACTTGGGATATCCCGCAACCACTTCCCCCGCCCCCCCCACAATCCTGTCAAGCCCATCCCCCTCCAGATCCCCTCACTGCTGAGAGACCAGAAATACACCAGTGAGTTAAACCCCACAATTCACACTCCACTTGTGTCAAACCCCAGACTCTCCCTCCACAGAGATAGCAGATCAAAGGGCACCCCCACCCCCTCAATGTTGGTCAAAGACCACTTCTACTGCATCTACGTGAGAGTTCACTGTAAATATAATGAAGATTTTTTTTAATGAAACGGGCAACATTATGAAGGTCAAAGTAGGCAATCTTTGTGATGGAGAAGGTATGGGGTTGGAAGCTCAGCTTGGGGGTTGAATAGGACATCCAGGTTGCAAACAGTCTGGTTCAGCCTGAGCTAAGTTTCATCTATCATGTCGGACAGAAGTCACTTTGCACTGGCATAAACAGCTTTTTCTCTTGGCGAGGGGATTTCAATACCGCCAAAAACAGATTAACAGGTCGTTCATTTCATTACTGTTTGTGGCATCCTGCCATTTGAAAATTGGCTGCTGTAATGCCTATTACTGTTTTTCAAAGTAATTCATTGTAAAAGTCTTTGGGAACTTTCTGAAAGACATGATAAAGTGGTACAGTATATAAATGAAAGTCTTTTGTTGCCGCTCAAGCTTCATTCTTGCCTTTTCTAAGAGCTCGCTGGAGTAGTTACTGCTGTTCAACTTCTTTCTATAGGTTTGCTGTGAATGTGCTTTGTTTCCTCAAAAGGAGAATTATTCCTTTCTTAAATCCAAGATTTGCAATAGCTTATGTTAGATCGTAAAAACTCATCCCAAGTCCGAGGTTTTTCTGTTGCCACAGTAACCTATTTGGTGAACACAATGGCGTTCCACATTTTGGACTGTCAGCACTGAGAATTCTGCCACTCTACAAAACTTCTACAAATTACTCCCAACTCCTAAACAGACAGATGTCTGCAGTATTTTATTTCTTCACCACAGGTCATTTAAAAAAAAAAATTGTGCTTATCACAGTGGAAAATGATAGCAATGAATTCATTTCCTCTGCTGATCTCACGGCTGATAAGAGGCAGTAGTAAAGCAGCAACAGCATTCTGACTGGCCACATGTCTTCCTAAATCTGCATCTTATCTTGCCGAGAGCATACATCTAATTTTAGCAACATTGCAACCTATAGATAGATTAACCCTTTTTTGGATATATTGGGCAATTTTAGTACTAGATTAAAATTAAACAACATGCGCTTTTTAGTGGATTCAAGGAGAATTGTAGAAATATTTTTTCATTAATATTTCACACAATGTTAAGCTGTTTAAATCAGTTGTTCACCACGATTGTGGGTGTCTGCCTCTCACTCCTATCCTCCACCATCTGAGACTATCGACAGCTGTAATAGTTCATCGACGTGAACTGGCTCCTGCCCCCACCTTCCACCCCCAGAAACTGACAACAGCTGTAACATGTCACATACGTGAATTGTGTTAAATATGCTGGGCTAATGGAAAATGTCATGCTCAAATTGCAGAGGATTCTGACTGCAGGAATGGTTAAAAATACAACTTTGAAAGTCTTATCTCCGACTTACACCTGTGAAGCAGGAAATCAGCAACAGCCAAGAAGAAAATGATGCTGGGAGACTTGTTTCCCTCCCCCACACCCTCACAACAAAACTCAAATAACACCAACCAATAAGAATATAAGAACTGTTAGGGACATAGAGACTGTACATTTTGTTAGATCAACCTCACCATATCATCTTCTGACCATATATTGCAATCCATTCTCCTCATTTTAAGTTGCTTTTATATTGGGTTTAGTGGAATGTTAGGGGTTTAGTTTGTACTACTAGACCTATTTGCTTTCCCCATAGCCACCCAACACTGTTTGTGCACCTATAATGAGTAACCCCCAGATCTCTTTCTTGATCTGTTCCATTTAATGGATACCGCTGCATGATATAAACATGCCTGGAGTTTCTCCACACCAAATGCACGACATTGCATTTGGCCGCATTAAAGGACCTGGGTCTATATCAGCCTACAACCTTTTCATTTGAAGAACGGTTCCATTTATGCCGATGTCTAAATTATTAATGAACTCCGACGATAGATCATCGACCTGAAACGTTAATTCTACCTTCCTCTCTCCACAGGCGCTGCCTGACCTGCTGCGCATCTCCAGCATTTTCTGCTTTTATTTCAGAATTCCAGCAACTGCAGTATCTTGACAGGTTAACATTGTGTGAAATATTAATGAAAAAATATTTCTACAATTCTCCTTGAATCCAATAAAAAGTGCAAGTTCTTTAATTTCAATCTAGTACTAAAATTGCCCTATATATCTAAAAAAAGGTTAGATTATTGTGGGTGTCTGCCTCTCATTCCCATCCTCCACCATCCGAGACTACCGACAGCTGTAATAAGGTTAATCTTTGGACAGATAGATTAACCCTTTTTTGGATATATAGGGCCTGGACTAATGATCTAGAGACGTGAATTCATAATCCCATCATGGCAGCCGGGAAATTTAAATTCAGTTAATTAAATAAATCTGGAATAAAAAGCTAGTATCAGTATTGGTGACCATGAAACTATCGGATTGTTGTAAAAACCCATCTGGTTCACTAATGTCCTTTAGGGAAGGAAATCTGCCACCCTTACCTGGTCTGGCCTATATGTGACTCCAGGCCCACAGCAATGTGATTGACTCTTAACTGCCCTCTGCGGTTCATAAAGGCGGCTCACCACCACCTTCTCAAGGGCAATTAGGGATGGGCAATAAATGCTGGCCTTGCCAGCGAAGCCCACATCCCATGAACAAATGAAAACAATAACTGATTTAATTTTATTGTTTTGTAAACGCAGCTTCATGGGTGGTTCCACTCATGAGACAAGTTCATCTGTGGCCACAAATAATGAAAATTCCTGTCCTTGTGTATGGCTATGGTTCATATGAGAGAGAGAGAGCGCGAGAGACAATGGAAAGAAACAGCGGGCAGGGTATATAACAGGCGGCCGATCTGCAACACCAAGATTACTGCCTGACAGGAAAGTTAAAATCTACCCCCATGAAACTCACAGATATGAGGTTAATTTTCCTGCCTGTGCACTCCCAACATGGCGCCTCACCCATCAGGAGCACATATTGGGAGATTGCACATGATGGGCAGCCCATGATTTTATAGCCAAAGTTGTGTATTTGAAATGATCAAACAGATAAACTCCAAAATGAAATCACCAGTGGCTCCCTGGTCTGAAATCTACTTTACAAAGATATGAAGTAAGCTTTAAAAGATCTGCTGCCCAGAATCAACGACAGGTGGTTTTGATGTTTATTTATAATTAAACTCAGTTGCTTATCAGAAATTGCATTTTGTACATGCTTAATGCAAAGCCCCTGCTAATAAGAACATTAGCTCAAGCTCTCTGTATTATCTGCTTAATATGCAAAGCAGTGTACCCCAGCCAATGGGCAGCCTGTTAACAGATAGAGCCAACACCTGCTCGTACACAGATTTGGTACTCTGGATTATTCTCTTAATACAAACAATTGGATAAAACAAGCAATTTGCTTGATATGTGGGTGTCCCCTTTATTAAGCCTCCACTATTTTTTCTTTTTTTTTGGAGATGGGCCAGAACAACAGTATTGTCAATCATCTTACAACACTTGTCCTACTATTTCTCTATCATCTCAGAGCCAGGAATAAGCATTAAACCATTTAATCCCAGTGATATCAGGTACAAAAAAATTATAATTTTCAAAGTGCTGAAACATTTAAACCTTTAAGCACCATCTGATTCTGTACCTAATGCTTCACTGATAGGACCTTCTAAGCTGCTCTCCTCTAACAAGGTAATAATTGCAAACTCCCAGCACTGTGGGTGGCGCAAAACCATAAAGTAAAGTCAGCAGACCTGTGCACCCAAAGCACAGTGGTGCTGCCTTTTGCAGTGTGGAAATTTCAGGCTGTGGAAAAGGCCGTGCTCTGGGTCACAGGCTGAAAGTTAAGCAAATCTTCTGGATGTACTCCAACCCTGAGGCTGAGCTCATCATATAAAATGGGTCCATGACAAATCCTGTTATCTGGTCTGCTCAAGTAGGATTCTTAAGGTAGGATGCTGGATTTACTTAAATTAAGGATAGCTTTTAAATATAAAGAAAAAAGCCTTCCTCTTTGGGAGTCCAGACATCGGCCTTGGCCTGCGCCACCCCCCCGCCCCAGGTGGGCCCCACTTCTGCCAGGTGTCAGAGAGACATATCTTGTCAGACAAAGCAAACCTCCTCCATGCTAGGCCGGGTCCTGACTGAGGGCCTAGGCACGGGAATGCTGGGCTTCCAGGGTTCCCATCTCTGGCTCTGACCCCTGATGTCAATGGCCTTGTACAGTCAAGTTGAGGCTCTACCCTACAAGACCATCACAGAATACCCAACTTAAGGCCATATCTGGGTCCCAGCCAAGTTTACAGCAAGTCCACCTGAATGGCCACGGATGTGTGTTTTTTTTCCGTTTAGCATTCAACTTTTTGTCAGTGCCCTGCGTTCCCTTCAGTGATTCTGGCTACTGACAAGAGATTAATAAATTTGCCAAAGTGCATAGTATTATCACATTCAAACGGATTTGCAGGGAATGCAACAACAACAAAAACAATTTGTATTTATAAATGCACGCAGTTTATTCGGGGTTTCCACCAAAGTCATGGCGGCTGATCGGCAGAACCCCCATGAAAATTCCCGGTGATTATATACTCTGTATAGGAATCCAAAGAAAAAGCACGATTGTCAGGAATTTCCTCTCGGGATCTCCCGATCGGCAGCCTTAACTTCGACAGAGGATCAGCGGAAACCCCATTTACGTGGTTTATCTGGGATTTTCGTCAATCTTCGATTATAATTACTGTGGCCGATTGGGAGAATACCTGAAGAAATTCCCGGTGAAGGCGTTATTTCTACTGATATCCATTTCCTGTAACATTGAATTGAGGAGATATGAAAATTTACAGGGCTATGGGGAAAGAGCAGGAGATTAACTGGATAGCTCTACCAAAGAGCTGGCACAGACACAATGGGCCGAATGACCTCCTTCTGTGATGTAGCACTCGATGATTCTATCATAGCTGCTGTAAAATCTTCTCTTCCTATCACACTGTCTGCTTAATAGCTACAGACAGTGATTATTAAACCCCAGTACTACACTGTGCGTCGACTAAGCATAGAAAGTAGTCAGCTTGGGTCAGCTACAGTTTAAGCCATTTTCCTCAAGTGCCAGTCACAGTAGTGGAGGGAAGCAGAAATAGAAGTGAAAAATATAAAATAATCCCAGCAGACTAACCTGTGCAGACATGTCAATTAATTTTGCTAGCTGTACCTTACTTCCTTCATCAGTCTTTAAAAAGTCCAGCAAACTACCTGCAGGAGAATAAGACACATGGTCAAATCACATTGAAGCCGTTATCAGTGATGAAGAAAGGAAGAGAAGCCTGCAGCAGCAGTAACACATTCCACTCACCAAACCTTCATCTTATTTTAGCCATATAGAAAGTGTCGAGTGCCGTGTTGGCAAGTAACCAAAGCGTGGAGCACAAATTGTCGAGTCCAAATTCATTGCAAAATGAATGGAGGAAAAATTGGACCTCAATGAACCCATTTTATGGGCATAAAACAGGCACAATGAGGGCCAATTTTGGGGACCAACTTTCATGCCTAAAAGGACACCTAAAAGACGTCCAACCAGATATTGGGTCAGGCCATTTATCTGGCATCCCTGGCAACCACCTAAAACAGGCGTTAATTCCCTTACATTTGTAAATGATTGGCTCAACACCTGTTTTAGGCCCGCTTACTTTAATTGGTTAGGGATGACCGGAGCAGAAGCTGGGCCTGCTCTGCTTAGGATTCCTCAGTGGCCACAGCAACAAGAGGTGAGGTTTTCTTTTTAAACTTCTTAAAATAATTTCTGTTGAGCCAGGAGTGCTTCACCGACTCCACAGTAATGCCGATCACCCCCACACCTCCCTTTGCCAGCGAAGAAAATGGGCCGAAATTTATCTGCATCAAATGGGCAAGTTGCCTGTGGAGGGAGCTTGCTGCTCACCCAGATGATGTTAATGAGGCTCGAGGCCAGCCTCCCAGTTGGGGCATGTGATCTGTGCCCAGTGCTGATTTCAGGCTTGGAAACGGGCCTACAGGAATTTCCACCCCATTATCGACAGTTAGGTGTAAAATGATGGAGAAATAATGGAGAACCTATTCAATTGCATTTTTAAATGAAATACAGTTGTACACCTGTGAATAAAATAAGCATGTTAATTAGGCAAACTAATTTTTACAGATAAGTAACATTTTAATTTATGCAAATATACAGCAGTAGATTCCATTTAATATACTGCTGGACGCCTTGATCTCCTTGTAAACATTGCAGAGATTAAATAAATTATTCCACTAGTGAGGTATTGAAGACTTGAAGTAACATGACTGGACTTAAAATCGGACAACATATAAAGGAAACTCTGCAGCATGAAATTGTTTTGTGGGCAGTTATATATATCTCAGATACTGAATGACATTGGTACCTATTTCCAGCAACTGGAGTCTTGATTTTATTAAAACATTTTAACTGACACTTTTGAAAGTATTATTTGTTTTTGTTTACACCATGATTGGCATAAATTAAAAAGAAACACTTCAGTAACCCTTTTTGATGACCCTGAGTTTCCGGTTGCATGCCATTTTAATCTCCACCCCACTCCCACTCTGACCTCTCTGTCCTTGGCCTCTTACACTGTTCCAATGAAGCTCAATGGAAGCTTGAGGCACGGCACCTCATCTTTCGATTAGGCACTTTACAGCCTTCTGGACTCAACATCAAGTTCAACAATTTCAGACTATAACCTCTGCTCCCATTTTTTCGGACAGCAGGTGCTGGTAATGAGTCTGCTGTTGCCACTTACAGCTCCTCTAGACCCATCTTTTGTTTCTTTACCTGTCCCGTTATCACCCCCTTTTGCCTTGCATCATCATCCCTTTTGTCATTTAATTACTCCTGCCTTCCACCTTCCACCCTATCACAGACCTTCCCTTTTGTTCTGTCCTCCCCTTCCCCTGCCCCTGCACTTGCTTAAAACCGGTTACCTCTCTAACATTTTCTAGTTCTGATGAAAGGTCATCGACCTGAAACGTTAACTCTGTTTCTCTCTCCACAGATACTGCCTGGCCGGCTGAGTATTTTCAAAATTTTCTCTTTTTATTTTAGGCCCAGCATCATCATGTGCTCAGAAGTTAGTTGCTGAAGATTATTTGATTGGATCTGCCCTTTAGATAAATATTGTATCCAACAGGTCCTAATTTTTAACCTCCATTTTTATATACAGGACAAAAATCATATGGAACGAAAAAGGAAGATGCACACTCGTGTAGGGCTGTACCATTTCTTCAGTCCACAATGACTGGAGTGGAATATGGGACAGTCTTTTGACAGACATGCTTGCACATGTGTGGACCCTTGGATGGACACAGTCGTGCAAGTGAGGAGCAGCATCGAAAACCAAGTTTTTACTTTTTCAGTTACAGATATTACAAGGCGGCCATCTCCAAAATAGAATTGTTTAGTTCAAAATTCTGTGCCAGAGTACATGTAGCTGCACATAGTGTATTTGCACTGGAATGAGATCAGGAAGCAGTACCATTACTGTACCTTTTGACATGTATTCAGTTACTATGAAGATGGGTTCTTTCGTCACGACTGCGTACAGCTGCACCAGCTTGTCATGTCGAAGTGTCTTCATAAGGTTGGCCTCATCTAGGAAAGCCTCAGGAGACATGCTACCCTCCTTCAGCGTTTTAATGGCAACCTTGGTATTGTTCTTATAGTAGCCTGTGTAAAGGGTTAAAAAAAAAGTCCTGAAAATCAAATTCAATTATTTTTTGTATAGCTACTTATTCCCAGACTAAGGGAGTAACACACTCCACAGAGGCCTAGAAATTCGATTAAGCCCGAAAACAGGGGCAGTGCCACTGCGGGCCAAGGTTAACGGCTGCCCGCAAAAAAGAGCGCAGGCAGCGCCGGTATTTTGGTGCTGCCTGCTGGTTTAAATGAGCACAGCGCAGAAGCTCCCGTGCAATGCGTTCCTTCCGACGCTAACATCAGCAGGAGGCCGAAGGTCAGGGCTAAAGGATCGGTGCGGTGTTCTCGAGCAGTCACCTTATTAACAGTACATTTCCAAGTGAAAGACTGTAGCATAGATGTCCTTGAACCATTGGGTGAGAAATCCTGAGATTATGCCCAAAATATAAACCGAACACAGAAAATTTAACGGACTGAGTGCAATATAAAGGACGTAGCGCCCTTATATGGAAGGCAGCTGTTGCTAAATGTGGCAAGGATGCAAGAGCTACCAGTGAGGACTGGCCACAGGCTAAATTTGTTAAAATAGGGCAATGATCACAAGACATGTACTATGGAAATTCCAAAGTGTTTTTCCAAGCTTATTTTAGGATTATGGTTGTATAGGAACTGTATATTATACAGACATCTATGTATATATTTTCAAGAACAAAAGAAAACCTATATATCTTAATATTGTTTAGCGGGTTCATCAGCATTTTCTTGATGTAAACTGAATCTTGATGAAAAGATCAAAAAAATTAATTAAATTAGCAACAACGAAAAAAAAAACGGCTCGATCTGGATCATATTAAAGAATTTTTGCCATAAACTGAAAGCAGTTATTTGGGTGTAACTTATTTAAAAGTAGCACAGTAAATGTGAATGGTACAGAATGTTTACTATACGGTTTATAGCTCATCGCCGCTTTCTCCCGGCTCTACACGCTGTCAATGGCTGCTTTGGAGAGGGCGGTAAGAGGAGCGACGACGTCCAAAAATCGCTGACCGTGCGTCAATTTGGCGTTGCACTCCTGATAATTAAAATATTTGTGGCGAGAGCAGCGCTGCCAACCTGCCCAAGATGGTGGCCGGCGTGGAACGGCGGCCGCCATTTTTTCTTCAAAACTGGCCTTAACGGCCGGCGCTAAAAGTTAGAATTTCTAGGCCATTGGGTTTTAAAATCAGGCCCCTTAAACATTCCGGCCACGATTTTATGAACCTCGGTGGGTCTGTGGCGGGTCCCAACCCCACTGCTGTCTCCATCCCGCTGCGTAGAATGAATTTCCCTTGATTGAACTTGTTAAGCCCACCCAGCACGTTTCCCAGCCAATTAGAGAAAACGGGTCTGGTGACATCATTTGATGACGCGTCATCAGCCGGTTTCCTTAACGGGACCATGGCCCACTTTAATTTGACATTTGTGCTGTGACTCCCTGACATATGCTTATGGAGGGAGTCACAGCACGCAGGGAGGTCCTCTTCCCTTCCCATGGGTGGAAGAGATCTCCCCAGGCGATCAACACAGCCTGGTTGCACATTGCAGAGGAGGGTACAAGCATGGATGTGGTTAGGAGGACCTGGATGCAGTGCCACAAACGTTTCAATGGTCTTAGTAGATCACGAAACGTTAGTACAAAGCCACACTCAACCTCATCCTGCTGTGCCTCTCATCACATCCCCATCGCTCTGCCTTCCCTACCCTACTCCTGCACATCCTTACTCACACCAACTTACCTTCCACCTCCACCCATCCCTCTCTATCTACATTATCACTTCCCCATCTCACTAGCCACCCCTCACACTCACCCTCATCCTAGTGCAATCATACCAACTAACAACACACAAGGATAGGCACTTGGGTGTTTTATGCAATGTTCATGTAAAGTTTCTGTTAATGTGGTGTCAAACATTGAAACCTTTTATTTTCAACACTTTGCGTTCTTGGACAGATTTGTGTGCACCTTTGGAAGTGGCTTAGTGAGTTGCAGTGAATGGTGAGTCATAACGGTACCCCCCAAAATGGTGATGAGTGAGAAAGGAATGGCTTGGGTATTCTAGGGATGTTTTATGGTGTTGGTGTGGGGTGGTGCCAACCTGGCGCATCATGTGGCAGCCAGGGTGTACAGCATCAAGTGAAGTAAATCTGGCCATGGTGAGGCCATCCCTGGCCTCCCAGGCAGTAATGTGGCCGGGTGCCGGTGCTGTCTGTCCTGTGCAGCATCAGTTGATTGTGGAGAAAGTTGGTGTTGTTGTTGGTGCTGCTGGTGTGGCTGGTGCTGGGACGGATCATGGTGGGATTCTGAGAACCAAGGTGGGAGAGTATAAAGGGCACCTATGCTGATGGAATAGATAGTAGTTGAAGTAGAGATGACAGAAGCAATCTGTCAATGGTGAGAGAGGTTGCTGCAATGAGGTGACACTGGCTGGAGAGTTTGCTCCAAACACTTGCAGCCTGCATAAAGCTCAATCTGTGTTCCAAAGGGAGAAAGCAACAGCCTCTGCGCTTGGAAAGTGAACAGGTGAGAAGTGGGATCTTTTATACTACATTTCAAGCTGTCATCATCAGCTGATTCAATGGCCACTCAACTTCCACTTCAGATTAACAGACAGGGTTCAGGAGCAGCGTGGAACCCGTGGGCAAGCTGTAAATGTCAAAAAGTAAGCTTAATTTCACTCTTAAGGGCTCGTCAACAAGCCAATAATTGTTTGAATTAGGTCCCCCGCCGCTGCCGGTCAGGTCTGCTCAGCGCTGGCATTGGGAAAGGCAAGTATGATTTGACAGCGGGTTCCCGACACGCAGTCAATCAAATCAAATTTCACTGCTGATCTGCCACCGATCCCATCCGCTGAGCACCAGCAAAATTCTGGCCTACATAACCAAACACAGGCCTTGTCAAAATAGTTCATAGAACATCTAAATTTGGGACTGAGTTCGAGCAGTACCCTTTCACCTCTAGATCCTGGGTTTGAATCCAGTCCTGGGTTTGAATCCAGTCCTGACTAGATGAATGTTTGTGTTCTCTGTTGCTGCAAGGGTCCTAACCAAAATGAGTGGGAAGTCTCAATCCAGTTCCAGAACATGAAATTGTCCATAAAGAGTAATTAATCCCAAACTGGGAACATCATTCAGGTTGGCCATTGCTGGTGTGGGGGATTGTCAGACTTGTGCAATAGAAAGTTGATTGTATAGAATTGGACAGAGTACAGAGTACTTCAACAGATCTAACCAACTAAATCTGATCCAGGACTGCATAACACTTTCACTAGGAGCAATCGAATTGGGGGTGTAGCTAATAATGTGGAGGACTCCACCAAAATACAGAAAGACAAACAGGCTTGCAGAGTGGGCAGATAAATGACAAATGAAATTCGTAGAATTACATAAAATTACATAGAATATACAGCACAGAACAGGCCATTATGCCCAACTAGTCCGTGCTGGTGTTGGATTTATTAGTACCTTTTTTGCATTTTCTCCAGTGCTTCTATGTCTTTTGTATAGCATGGAGATCAGAACTGTGCACAGTACTTTAAGTGCGGCCTGACCAGGGTCGTATACAAGTTTAACATAACTTCACAACTTCTGAATTCTATACCTTGAGAAATAAATCCCAGTGCTTTGTTAGCTTTTGTAATGGCTTTGCTGACCTGTGATGATGCTTTTAATGATTTGTTCACCTGTATCCCAAGATCCCTTTGCTCTCTACCCCATTCAGTTTCCTATTTTTGAAGGTGTAGATGACGTTTCTGTTTTTCCTACCATCTATCTATCTATGTTAAAGTTCATTTGCCAGTTAACTGCCCAGTCTGTAAGTTTTCTAATGTCTTCTTGTATTACGTTGCATTCTTCCTCATTGTTAGCTATACTCCCAGTTTGGTATCATCTGCAAATTCTGATATTGAGTTACTTTATTCCTAAGTCCAAATCATTCATGTAAATTATGAATTTCAGTGATCCCAGCACTGATCCTTGTAGAACACCGCTTTCTACCTTCCTCCAATCCAATGAAGGTATAAGGAGTGAGTTGGCTATGATAGATTGGGGAGCTTCATTAAAAGGCATGACAGTGGATAGGCAATGGCTAACAATATATATCAATGATTTGGATGAGGGAACCAAATGTAATATTTCCAAGTTTGCTGACGACACGAAACTAGGTGGGATTGTGAGTTGTGAGGAGGATGCAAAGAGGCTTCAAGGCGATTTAGACACATTGAGTGAGTGGGCAAACACATGGCAGATGCAGTATAACGTGGATAAATGTGAAGTTATCCACTTCGGTAGAAAAAAACAGAAAGGCAGAGTATTATTTAAATGGTGATAGATTGGGAAATGTTGATATACAAAGGGACCTGGGTATCCTTGTACACCAGTCACTGAAAGCAAACATGCAGGTGCAGCAGCAAGCAGTTAGGAAGGGAAATGGTATGTTGGCCTTCATTGCAAGGGGATTTGAGTACAGGAGCAAGGATGTCTTACTACAGTTATACAGGGCCTTGGTGAGACCACACCTGGAGTAATGTGTGCAGTTTTGGTCTCCTTACCTAAGAAAGGATATACTTGCCATGGAGGGAGTGCAGCAAAGGTTCACCAGACTGATTCCTGGGATGGCAGGACTGTCATATAAGAGATTGGGTCGACTAGGCCTGTATTCACTAGAGTTTAGAAGAATGAGTGGGGATCTCATTGAAACGTATAAAATTCTGACAGGGCTAGACAGACTGGATGAAGGGAGGATGTTTCCTCTGGCTGGGGGGGTCGAGAACGAGGGGTCACAGTTTCAGGATACGGGGTAGGACATTTAGGACTGAGATGAGGAGAAATTTCTTCACCCAGAGGGTGGTGAACCTGTGGAATTCTCTACCACAGAAGGCTGTGGAGGCCAAGTCACTGAATATTTTTAAGATTGAGATAGATAGCTTTCTAGACACAAAAGGCATCAAGGGGTATGGGAAGAGAGGGGGAATATGGTATTGAGATAGAGGATCAGCCATGATCATACTGAATGGCGGAGCAGGCTCGAAGGGCCGAATAGCCTACTCCTGCTCCTATTTTTCTATGTTTCTAATCTGAATAACTACCCTTTACCCCTACTCACTGCTTTCTATTTTTTAGCCAATCTGCTATCCATTCAGCTATTTGTTCCTTGACTCCACATGCCCTAACCTTTGTCATGAGCTTACTGTGTGAATGAAATTCAATATAGCAAAGTGTGAAGTCGTTCATTTGGTAGGAGGAATAAGGAGGCCACTTATTCCTTGGAAGGTAATAAACTAAATTGGGTAGAGGAGCAAAGAGATCTGGGAATGCAAAAACATAAATCACCAAAAGTAGCAACACAAGTTAATAAGGCCATAAAGAATGCAAACTCTTCATTTCTAGGGAATAGAATACAAAGCAGAGAGATATTGTTAACTTTATATAGAACCTTAGTTAGACCACACTTGGAGTACTGTGTGTAGTTCTGGTCTCCATTCTACAAAAAAGACATTAAAGCACTGGAGAATGCTGATAAGGCTATTTGTCTTTATGATTTTTATTTTTTCAAAAATATTGTAAGTGTTGCTACATTAACCCACTTGCTGAGGAATTCATCTCTAAAAGAAGCAAATTCTACAGTAAGCACTTCTTATTCAAAATACTCCTCCGATATCCGAGTAAAAAAAAGTGTTCACTTAGAAAAATATTTGTCAGCACTTCTTTAAAAAAGACCTTAATCTGTTACCAATAATGAAATCCCCCACTTGTTCTTTGCAAGGAGCAGCATCCTGCCCAGCTACAGCAATTTTAACATAGATCTCAACTTCAACTAGGAACTGACCTGCAGCTGCCCAGTCTTAGGAAAACAAGCTATTGGCAAAGTATTTAGGTTGCCCACCAGCAGAATGTTTTGCTACACAGGGGGGCACCTGGTCAGCTCACTGATCAGTCTGGTAATCCTCGTAAAAATTCAATCAGCTGCTCTGGGACGCAGTCGGCTCCTCCCCATTAGTGGAATCACCAGACCGGCCAGGACACAGCGGGACCCAAAAGGTTGGGTCTCAGTTGGGAAGGGAGGTGCAAAGTTTATTTTAATTAAAAGCAGTAATAAGTACATTTCTAATTGTATATTCTTTACAAACACTGAGGGATATTTAAAAAAAACACTTCTGCCGGATTTTTCTTTCCCTTTAAAGAGGCTTCAATGTTCATAGGGTGCTTGAACAGCTAATTTTACTTATTAATGGCCACTTACACTGCAGTTTTAAGGAAACGGAACCTTTTTGAAGCCATTAAGTTGATCTCATTTTAATTGACAGTTGTGAAATACAGGCAGGGAAGATCCTTGCTTTTAAAAAAAACATATGTAACACTTCACCATTTAATAACAAAAAAACAGAAAAGGGTTACAAAAAATGAGTGACTGACCGCACAGATAAAATCCAGCCAGTCAACAGTACTGCTGGAATCCATTCTGACTGCTCAGAGATAACGGGGTAGATCTTAACTTTCACCTGTGGGCAGAAAACCTTAACAGAAAATCGGTCCATCCGCTAGCACTAGCTTTCAGCCTGCGGTGAAAGTTTTAGTCAACTCAAACGTCTTCATCTCTGAGCTAGAGAGAGCTGGGCCAGGAAATTCCTTGGAGCTGCTCCTGCTCCGCCAGGGTTACTTCGCTGGAAGTGTGGCGGAATCCCCATTTATAGACACACAGACTTGCATTTATATCAGCGCCTTTCACAAACTCAGGACGTTCCAAAGCGCTTTACACGCGTAAAGGGGGACTTGGCCTGGAGAGTGTTGCACGGAGCAGTCCCGTGCAATAAAGTTTTAAACAGGTTCACGGACTCCCAGGCCGCCCGCCTTTTCTGCGGCCTGGAGGAGTCTGTGTTCCATGTATACACGAATGTGAGAGGTTGCAGCCCCTCTTTCATTATTTGAAGCAGCTGCTCCTCGATTTTTGGCTGCACTTCAGTCCCACGCTCCTGATCTTTGGTCACCCAGTGCGGAGGGGAGCGGGCGGATCAGAGGACCTCCTCGTAGGACTGCTCCTGGGCCTGGCCAAAGTGGCCATTAACTGGTCCAGGCAGCGGGCGGTCGAGGGGGTCGTTCGGGCCCGACTGCCTGCCTCTCTTCGCGGCCATGTTCGCGCCCGGGTGGCCCTGGAGATGGAGCACGCAGTGTCTGCCGGCACGCTCGAGGCCTTCCGCGATCAGTGGGCGCTGCGGGGACTGGAGTGCATTATCACCCCGGCCAATCAAATTTTAATTTAATTTGTTGAGGTTCTTTTAAAGTTTTATTAAGTTACAGACTATTCGTTTAATCACCCAAAATCAGAAGAGTACACGCGTAAAGGGGGTTTCCAGCCCACTTCCAGCAGAGTAACGCCGGCGGAGCAGGAGCAGCTCCGAGGACAGTCCCAGCCCTGGTTCAATTGCTGGCCTGTGCTGCCATAGCCGATCTCAATTGGGAAAGCAGGAGAGGTATTACAAATGGTGCAGCATTCCCGAATTGGAGAGGGGAAAATCAGCCACGGTTCCCGCTCCTCATCGCTATACGGTGATCCCTGCTGGAAATATGTGTGGATGCACACTGTGTGAAGGCAGAGTCTGCTTCAAGTGTCAGAGAGCCAAACTGGCATTCACTGTCAGGACTCAGACATAATACTGGCCGATTGGGCAAGATTTGCCGCCTGTGGCTCTATACCCCAGTGATGGACTTAATGCTCGCAGGAGTGGGAAGAAAATGGGAGAGAATGATTTCTTTAAAAAAGAAAGGACTGCTAATGCTCTTATGAGTTAACTAGATTAAGAGCAATCAACAGCCTTGCCAACTCTCGCGATTTAATCGTGAGACGCACGATTTTTCATGAAAACGCACCCCAACTCGCGATCTCACAATTGACCTCAGAAAACTCAAGATTTTTTAGTTCTGTGTTAAACTTAGTCATGATTGGCTGCTGGGGACAATTGAGTTAGGCAGGAGTCTCATCCGGGCGGGGTCCGCGACCCATACTTAACCTCCTTCACCAACTGAGTCTCACAGATCTGGATGCACATTATAATGAAAGAAAATAATCAATGGGATTGTGGTTTGCAGAGGATGCATAGGGGCAGCTTGTGTTGGAATTGCTGCCGGACACTTGCTTCTGCTGGGTTTGACAGGGGGCTGCAGGCGGGAGGAGGCTGCTCGCTCGTGGTCACCTGGCCTGGCCTGGCATGTGGCGGCTATACTGCGAGGAGGCGCCAGCAGGGACTTGACTTGTTGCAGAGGGAGAGCTGCACGATTAGCTTCACATTTCCTCGACACATTTCCGCTAAGTCCTACCTCACCGTCTGCTTTTATTTTTGTAGAAATGCATTTCGAGAGACGCACACTGCAAGAGGCAACAAAATGTTTCAATCGGCGGCGGCTCATTTGGGCTCTCGCCCCCCTTTTTAAATGTATTTTTATTTTTTGTTAAAATGTGTTGCTTTGTCTGCAGCCGCCTTGGAAGTGCTTTTCGCTATAATCGCACTTTTCCATGTAAAGGCCGCTGACGGATTCTGTGCAATGTAGAGATTGCTGAAACCACACTTGTCTGCTTTTCTTTTCCGTTTGTTTGCGCGCAAAAGACAAAACATTTAAAAGGAAAGTTAAATAGTTGATGGGCTGTGTGGTGGGTTATGCCACATTTTTGTGTATCGTTGGGAGATCATTTTGAATTGCAGGGCCAGTGGACTTTTGGGTAAACAAACACTTGGTCAAACATTTACTTGGCCCACTGTCGTGGCTCCAGTGTTTAGCTTCTAGGTCTAGGCACATGAGGTAAAAATGGCTGTAAAAAACTTTTCTCAACAGAGTCAAACATTGTGGCACTGCTTCTGGTCCACTGTCCTCTCATTGAAACCTTTTCAAAATAGGGGAGGAAGGAGAAAGAGTTGGATTCTTTGGAGTTGAAGAGTTAATTATTCCTGTCTCCCACGATTCGGACTGGCAGTTCAAGAACAAGTTGAAGCCCGCAGGAAAATAAGTTAGTAAGTACGTTGCGTGGGCTGAGGTACGAGCCAGCGGCCTTCCTTTAAATTCAATCCTTTTTTTCCCCCCTCGTGCGGACTTCCGGAGCCGCCCAAGGCCCTGGCTGTGTCGGCGGGCTGGAAGCCGGCCAGGTCGCGTGGTTGAAAAGAGACGGGCGTCCGAGGCATTTCCTCATGGTGGTCAGAAGGGAGGGAAGTGGGGCGTCTGTCGCCATCAATGGAGAGTGTGTGCGCCACGTGGCCTTGGAGGGTGGGAAGGGGGCGGAAAGAAAAGAGACTTGCCAGTCTCTCTAGCAAGATTTTAGGAAAGGGCTTCGAGACCAATTGTAGCATCGCTACTCACTGCCACCCTAGCTCAGATCTGGTAACTCAGCATGGGCCAGGAATCGAACACAGGCACATTCCTGCTCTTGCATTAAGTAAAACAAAAATAATAAATATATATGCTTAATTGTATAACTAATTTATATTAGTCAGCGTGTTGATAACGGGTAGGATGTTTTAAAAGTTTTTTGTAAAGCATTTTCAGATGCAGTAATATAGTTTTTGTAAAGAGCTGTGACCTGTTAGAGATTAAATAAAGCCATTAATGAGGTTTATAAATGAACTGTCAATCTATATTGGTGTATGTTTGGAAAAAAAAAAGCAACTCATGATTTCTTACCAAATCTCATGACTTTTAAGCATTTGTCTCATGATTTATGAGATGGTGGGGTTGGCATTACTGAATCAATGTGGAAATGGCTTGGAGGTGTGCCTCTAAGAATTATACTGTATCTTTGTCTGTGGCGTGAGAATGATTGTAGCGTGACTAAGACCCTGAAGTGCAGTGTAACAGAGATATAACTATAGTGGCATAATGGAATCAGCTTTGGAAAGTCAATAGACATTGCATACATTCACACCTGTGGGCTGGATGCCCCCATGAGCTATCCAGTCACAATGTAAGAGGTTGGTCCCCACTATAATAACTGAACTTCATAAGTGGATGAGGGAAGTCCAGTAGACATTGTCGACTTAGACTTCCAAAAAGCTTTTGATAAGGTACCGCACAAGAGGCTTCTTTGTAAGATCAAAGCGTCTAGTATTAGTGGGAATATATTGAACTGGATTGAGAACTGGCTGGCAGGACGTAGGCAAAAAGTAGTTATAGATGGATTTGGATCTCTTTGGAGACCAGTCACCAGTGGTGTCCGGTGTTGGGACCGTTGCTCTTTACTATTTTTATTAATGATCGATCTGGGGTACGATCTGCAAATTTGCAAATGATACCAAGACCTGTGCAAATATTAGAACTGTAGATGACACTTGTCTGCTTTAGGCAGATCTTAATGTGTTGGGCGATTGGGCTCATGACCGGAAAATGATATATAACTTAGATAAGTGCAGTGTTATGCATGTGGACAGCGCAAATGCTCAACATGCATACACCCTTCAGGGAAAAGCATTAAAGAAGGTGGAGACAGAAAGAGATTTGGGGATTCTAGTGCACACCTCTTTAAAGGTACATGAGCAATGCTGTGTAGCGATAGCGAGAGCAAATAGGGTGTTGGGGTGTATCCATAGGACAATTGAGTATAAGACGAGGCATACTGTTTTGTCCTTGGTCAGGCCGTATTTGGAATACTGAGTCCAGTTTTGGTCTCCTTACATGGTGGGTGATATTGAGGCTCTGGAGAGGATGCTGAGGAGGGCCACTAGACTAATTCCAAGTCTAAAGCATCTTAGTTATCAAAATAGGCTAAAAGAGTTGGGGTACGGTAGCATAGTGGTTATGTTACTGGACTAGTAATCCAGAGGCCTGGACTAATGATCCAGAGATATCAGTTCGAAATTCCACCACGGCAGCTGGGGAATTTAAATACAAAATAATTAAATAAATCTGGAATAAAAAGCTAGTATCAGTAATGATCATGAAACTACCGGATTGTCGCAAAAAACAATCATCTTTTAGGGAAGCAAATCTGACGTCAGACCCACAGCAATGTGGTTGACTCTTAATTGCCCTCTGAAATGGCCCAGCAAACCACTCAGTTGTATTCAAGGCGACGGCTCACCACCACCTTCTCGAGGGCAATTAGGGATGGGCAATAAATGCTGGCCTTGCCAGCGATGCCCACAGCCCGTAAATGAATAAAAACTTTAGAGAAGCGTAGACTTAGAGGTGATCTGATTGAGGTTTATAAGATAATGGAGGGAATAGATTGTGTTCCAGTTGACAGTTTGTTTCAATTAAATAGGTTAGGGAGGACCAGAGGTCATAATTTAAGTTGTATAAGGCCAGATCCAGGTTAGATGTCAGGAGATGGTTCTTTTCCCAGAGAATAGTGGACCCCTGGAACAGGCTGCCGTCTCGTGCGATGGATGCTGATTCACTGAATTCCTTCAAGTGAGAGCTGGATCTGTTTCTGGCTGGGGCGGAGATCACCTCTTACAGAAGGTAGGGACTGCAAGGAATTCAGGGCCAGAGTGAACTCCTGGACTAGTTTTGATCGCCTAGATGGGTCGGAGAGGAATTTTCCAGATTTTTTCCCCCAAATTGGCCTGGATTTTTTATCTGGTTTTTCACCTCTCCCAAGAAATCACATGGTTTTGGGTGGGGTGGAGTATATGTTGTGACACACAAGGTATCGCAATTGTGTGAGACAGGCTGGATGGACCAGAGTGTCTTTACCTGTCCATCATTGTTCGTATGTTCGTAAGTGTCATATCATTCTTTGAATCTTTTGCTGCTGGCAGCATACGTGGTCTAATGAAGAACACTCTTATGTGGTTGAAATTTGAATGAAATACAAGTAATTCCTTGTACTTGGTCATGCACTGCATAAACTCTTCAGTATGAACAGAATTAAAGATGAAAGACATTATATAATTTCTACCATGAAATTCTTTTCATTATCCCGTGCATTCCCTTGGAGGCAGCTTCAATAGCAAATATTTTGTGCCACTATTTCACAACGAAGAAAACAAACCCCACATCTGATCAGAAAAGTTACTAATACCTGCAAATGACTGTTTATGATTAGTGTGCATGTGTTCGGGTGATGATCCTCTGTCCACTACTTTAACAGAGGTGATAAGCCTGTTTATTTCAGGTTTTTTTAGTTTAGGGTTTTTCTCACAGCCTAAAGAGAGTTAGAATCATAGTAGCAATCATAAAGGCCAAACATTTTTAGAAAATGTTTACAATAACAAAATCTACAGGAGGATAAAACAGAAAAAGATTTTAAGGAAAGCCAGCATGGATTTGTTAAAGGCAAATCATGTTTACCTAACTTGATTGAGTTTTTTGATGAGTTAACAGAGAGGGTTGATGAGGGCAATGCGGTTGACGTGGTGTACATGGACTTCCAAAAGCCGTTTGATAAAGTGCCACATAATAGGCTTGCCAGCAAATTTGAAGCCCATGGAATAAAAGGGACAGTGGCAGCATGGATACGAAATTGGCTAAGTGACAGGAAACAGAGAGTAGTGGTGAACAGTTGTTTTTTGGACTGGAGGAAGGTACACAGTGGTGTTCCCCAGGGGTCGGTTCTAGGACCACTGCTTTTCTTGATATATATTAATGACTTGGACTTGGGTGTACAGGGCACTATTTCAAAATTTGCAGATGATACAAAACTTGGAAGTATAGTGAACAGTGAGGAGGATAGTGATAGACTTCAAGAGGACATAGACAGGTTGGTGGAATGGGCAGACATGTGGCAGATGAAATTTAACGCAGAAAAGTGCGAAGTGATACATTTTGGGAGGAAGAAGGAGCAGAGGCAATATAAACTAAAGGGTACAATTCTAAAGGGGGTGCATGAACAGAGAGACCTGGGGGTATATGTGCACAAATCGTTGAAGGTGGCAGGACAGGTTGAAAAAGTGGTTTAAAAAGCATACGGGATCCTGGGCTTCATAAATAGAGGCATAGAGTACAAAAGCAAGGAAGTTATGAACCACCTTTATAAAACACTGGTTCGGCCTCAACTGGAGTATTGTGTCTAATTCTGGACACCGTACTTTAGGAAAGATGTGAAGGCATTAGAGAGGGTGCAGAAAAGATTTACAAGAATGGTTCCAGGGATGAGGGACTTCAGTTGCGTGGATAGACTGGAGAAGCTGGGGTTGTTCTCCTTTACAGCAGAGAAGGTTGAGAGGAGATTTGATCGAGGTGTTCAAAATCATGAAGGGTCTAGACAGAGTAGATAGAGAGAAACTGTTCCCATTGGCAGAAGGGTCAAGAATCAGAGGACACAGATTTAAGTGATTGGCAAAAGAACCAAAGGCGACATGAGGAAAAACCTTTTTACGCAGCGAGTGGTTAGGATCTGGAATGCACTGCCTGAAAGGGTGGTGGAGGCAGAGTCAATTGTGGTTTTCAATAGGGAATTGGGTAAGTACCTGAAGGAAAAACATTTGCAGCGCTATGGGGAAAGGGCGGGGGAGTGGGACTAGCTGAAATGCTCTTGCAGAGAGCCGGCACGGGCTTGATGGGCCGAGTGGCCTCCTTCTGTGCTGTAACCATTCTACTTTTAACGCCGCGAAAAAATTAGCGCCCCTGCAGCCGAAATTCAACTGGAAGCGCCCCGCCTCCCTCTTGGGGCGCTGCGAGTGAATATTGCGGCGCTACGTGCCACAGCGCCACACCCTGCGGCACATTGCGCCGCGGTACTGCAGGCCTTCCTCTCCTTCTTAAAGGGGAGGGGCCTAGCGCAGCACGACCCGTGGCCCAGCTGGGCCACCAGGGATCGGAGTGCCAGCAAAAGAGCCCGGCACTCAAGAGAAGTGCCGGGCTCATGGAGCGCAGCCAGCACTCCGCGGGGGGGGCTTCAGAGGAGGCTGGGGACGGCAGAGAGGGCAGGTGCTGGCAGGCAGCCAGCAAAAAAATTGGCGCCGTCCCGGCCGCAGGTAGGCCCCCCTGACCCCGTCGGACATAGCGTCCGGCGGTAAGTCAGGGGACGCTACCGAAGATCGCGGCTGGGGCGCTGCGCACGTCGATGACGTCAGCACCGGCGGCGCAGTGCTGCGGGGCACTAACGGTTACCGCCGCCGCTAACCTCCCGCTGAATTTTGCGGGAGGCATTGGCGGCGCCGCGCCCGGGCACTAGTTGCTTTGCGCCCCGTTAGCGCCCTCTTATGGCGCTAACGAGAGGTGCAAAGCAACCGAATTTTTAGGCCTATGATTCTAATCTCTGGACTCACACGAGCCTTATGACGTCGTTTAAACCCTTCCAGTAAACTATAAATATATCAGTCACTCCCTGGTAAACATTTCAAAGACGGACACCTCAGCACTTCACTCTACCGCAAGCCCACGGACAACCTCACGATGCTCCACTTCTCCAGCTTCCACCCTAACCATGTTAAAGAAGCCATCCCCTATGGACAAGCCCTGCGAATACACAGGATCTGCTCAGACGAGGAGGAACGCGATGGACACCTACGGACGCTGAAAAACGCCCTCGTAAGAACGGGATATGACGCTCGACTCATCGATCGACAGTTCCGACGGGCCACAGCGAAAAATCGCATAGACCTCCTCAGAAGGCAAACACGGGACACAACCAACAGGGTACCCTACGTCGTCCAGTACTTCCCCGGAGCGGAGAAACTACGACATGTTCTTCGCAGCCTTCAACATGTCATCGATGACGACAAACACCTCGCTAAGGCCATCCCCACGCCTCCACTACTTGCCTTCAAACAGCCGCCTAACCTCAGAAGTACCATCGTTCGCAGCAAATTACCCAGCTTTCAGGATAACAGCGACCACGACACCACACAACCCTGCCATGGCAAACTCTGCAAGACATGCCAGATCATCAACACAGATACCACCATCACACGTGAGGACACTACCCACCAGGTACATGGTACATACTCATGTGACTCGGCCAACGTTGTCTACCTCATACGTTGCAGGAAAGAATGCACCGCGGCATGGTACATCGGCGAGACCATGCAGACACTGAGACAACGTATGAACGAGCACCGCGCAACAATCGCCAGGCAGGATTGTTACCTCCCAGTCGGGGAACACTTCAGCAGTCAAGGACATTCAGCCTCGGATCTGCGGGTAAGCGTTCTCCAAGGCAACCTTAGAAACACACGACAACGCAAAATCATCGAGCAGAAACTGATAGCCAAGTTCTGCACTCATGAAGACGGTCTCAATCGGGATCTTGGGTTTATGTCACGATACATGACGTGATCCGGACTCGAGTCGTCGTTAGCTTGTTCACAGATGTGATTCCCAGTAAAAAAGTAAAAATTTTCCCAGTAAAAAAGTAAAATTTTTTTTTTTTAAAGCTTTTCGTTTTACATACAGACGGCAGCTTTTGACACGTTAGAACCCCTGCGACTTCACCTCATTGTCTCAGTTGTATCTTGCTATGTCTTTTGATGTGGTACCTTCCTGGCTGACTTAATTAACTTTATCACACCTCGGCAGATAGTCAGGATGATTTAATTTATTGGTCTGCAATTGTAAAGTACACATGCTTTTTTTTCCATCTATATATGCTCTGACGATTCTGTATCCAATTTACTTCACCTGAGGAAGGAGCGATAGTTCCGAAAGCTTGTGATTTCAAATAAAACTGTTGGACTATAACCTGGTGTTGTGCGACCTCTAAACATTTCATTCTCAGTGTAATTGCTGATCACAACAAAGTTTGCTGTGGATCCCCTCCATCAGATCTGCCAAATGGTAGCGCACTTCCCTTCATTTGTATCATGGAAATATTTGAATCAACCGTTAACCAGACAAGCTGACTATTTGGCAATTGGGCCTAGCAGCCGCAGCTAACACGTCAGTCAACGTTCATTTGTAAATAGAGCTTGTGGCTTTTGCGTTCTTGTATTTCCAGGTATGTGCTCAAGAAAACCTACCATACTGCTAAACACAGGAAATAAGATTAATTCGACACAAAATTAATATGGGAGGTTTTTTCTTAAATGGTCAAAGAAACTACTACATAAGCGACTGATCTTGCTCCTCTCAGTTATTTACTTGCTGTTTACGATGTTTCTCCAGGGTTACCGCCAAAGTTACAGCGATCAATCAGGAGAAGCCCCGGCAGAAATTGTACCCCAATGGTGTTAAGTGATCTGGGGTGTTGTAAATCAAACATGAGATGCAACGTAATCCTCCCTTACCCACAACCACATCAGCCTAACTTTTCCATTTCAGGCCCCGTCTATCTTTATGGGTTCTCTTAATGAGACTACCAAATTCATTTGGATCTTGTGCTGTGGATTCACATCCACTGGCACCTGCTAGAGTCGGGAATTTCTGCGACGGGTTCTTCTGAATATCTGCCATAACTCCAATAGAACCCAAAGAAAAGCCATTTACGCTGTTTCTCCAGTGTTTCTGCCAATCTTCCACACTTCTTTCCCCAATAACTTTTCAACAAAGGTAACTTCTTCAGGCAACCAATTTATGACACAGTGGCCTGCACATGTTGGAACACTGATGGAGACCACAAGGTTGCTGCACTGTCTTATCAGACACCATGTACATTAAATGCAAACAACTCAAACCTAAACCTTAAAGTATTACATTCACTGAATGTACAGCTCAAAACGTTGCTACACTCCACCTTTTCTCAATCGTTCAATGTTCTACATAGACAACAATCTACTCACCCTGAGAATTCACACCTCCAGCAGCTGCAGCTCACCACACTTGGAATGCACAAGTCAGGATGGATTAGGAAAAGTAATCCACTGGTCTTTTAGATAATTCAGGCATTCCTTGCATATCAACGTTCTCTAGCTTTTAAGAAGATTTCCTCTTGATTTTTAAACTGTAAATTATTTTTATCATGAAGAATAATAAATGATTCTGGGCTGCTTATAGTCAAGTGTTGAATTGTACAAAGATAAAATTATACACGCCGATGGCAATTACATGCAGCATCAGTCAAACTGTTTTTGAACTCACAAAGCAGATCTCACGTGGAAGTAAATATCCAGCCATCAATATGTAGGGTAGAAATTACTGTGAGCGATGTTTTCATATAAACACATTTCTATTACATTCCTTTCTCCACAATTTCACTGGAGGCATTAAACCATTTAAATAAATGGAAATAGAAGAGAAAGGAATTTGGTACGAGCATGTTAAGACATTTCCAGCTCATACGTTAGAGAAAGTAGGCGGCTAGGAGTTGTATGTTGAGGAAGAGAGTTCTGCATTTTTCAAACAGTGCAGCAGAGAAGCAGCAACGTACAGGCCTGAAAAAGGCCATTTCGATCCATCTGGTCAGGCCCAGAGTTCAAAGATAGAATACATAGCTCACTACCAATATCCCTTAAATGATATTTTCACCAAATTTATGTCCAATTCCCTCTTAAAACTATTGATCTCATCAGCCTTGTTGGCCTCTCTGGACAATACATTCTAAACATTCACCACCCTCTGATGTAGTTACAGTACATTTGAACCCATCTCGTGAGTCATTCTCAGAGTGCAGGTCATATGATTTTTGTTTAGGCATCTGTTTAAAAAAAAAAAATTCCTAGTCCCTAAAGGAAACTGAGAAAGCTTAATAGCTCAGAAAAACTGCCATGACCTTAACCCCATCAGGGAAGCGCAGAATAGATTCCATATGCAAAGCCAATCAGTATTCCAGTTCTACTTTTTATGGTACACCCATACAACAACAACAACTTGCATTTATATAGCACATTTAACATAGTAAAACATCCCAAAGCGCACCACAGGAGCGTTATCAGACAAAATTTGACACCGAGTCACATAAGGAGATATTAGGACAGGTGACCAAAAGCTTGGTTAAAGAAGTAGGTTTTAAGGAGAGTCTTAAAGGGGGATAGAGAGGTAGGGAGGTGGATAGGTTTAGGGAGAGAATTCCAGAACTTAGAGCCCTGGCAACTGATGGCTCGGCTGCCAATGGTGGATCGGTGAAAATTGGGGATGTGCAAGAGGCCAGAATTAGAGGAGCACAGAGATCTCGGAGGATTGTAGGGCTGGAGGAGGTTACAGAGATAGGGAGGGACGAGGCCATGGAGGGGTTTGAAACAAGGATGTAAATTTTAAAATCAAAGCATTGTTGGACGAGGAGCCAATGTAGGTCAGTGAGCACAGGGGTGATGGGTGAACGGGACTTGGTGCAAGTTAGGACATGGGCAGCAGTTTTGGATGACCTCAAGTTTACGTAGGATAGAACGTGGGAGGTCAGCCAGGGGTGCGTTGGAATCATCAACTCTAGAGGTAACAAAGGCGTGGATGAGAGTTTCAGCAGCGGATGAGCTGAGGCAGGGCAGAGTCGGGCGATGTTACGGAGGTGGAAGTAGGCGTTCTTGGTGATGTAAAGGATATGGGGTCAGAAGCTCAGCTCAGGGTCAAATAGGAACAGTAGATTATTAGTTATTGTCATCCAACAGCGTAATATGGTACAGCAAGAAAGTGAGTCAAAACCAAATTGATTTCAGTTACAGGTAGGTGGAAGTGACCTTATTGTAGGTGGGAGGGACCTTAGTCACTCAATTTTCCTAACTAAATGCATTACATTTACAAATAGAAATGTCAAATCAGAAAAGACCATTTTAATGCCCTAAATAAGTTTTGAAGTTTCTTAAGGTAATTCATCTCTTTTAGAATCACCCATCCAAAAATTTATTCAATCTAATTTTGAAAATAAAAGTCAACAAGCTTCCCAAATAATCCAAACTGTCCCATATTTGGATAATTCTGAGTAAACACAAAATGGTCCAATTCAGATCACTGTGGATGTACAACTCACTACCATACACCACTGAAAGTAATATTTTCAGCAATCTACAGATCACACCAGTGACTATCTGTTCCTGAGATATTACGTGCGTGTCAAACATTCACCAGCCCACAGTGCCAGAGGTTGTGAATGAGTAATGGCAGTCAGTGCTTGTGGTGCATCTGCGTTCTCAGTAATCGTTAGTCAATTTTTTTATACTTCTGTGCTCGCTTGCGTCCTTACAGTTTTGGGTCATTTTACAAAATCATGCTCTTGGCAGGAAGTCTTATCCACCAGGGAAATCAGAATGGAAAATCATGGGAAGAGCATGCCTGCATTGCCAATAGGTACTGCCGGTGGCTGAGTCTTCCTAGCCAGGAGTGTGATTTTGTGAAATTACCTCCGTTGTTTGCTGAAGGACGAATTGATCATTGATTTGAAAGTTTTATCTAAGCCATTATCTGCTGCATTAACTGCCAAGCTGTTTCACAAACTGACAACATTTTGCAAAAAAAAATTATTTCGATAAACTTTTCAGTCCGGGTTGCTGAAGCAGGAAGGGTTGCATTCCTACCTGGATTTGGCCTGCTACAGGGAGATGACTCACTGTGGGGCAGGATGGCTTGTGCAGTAGCAGCAGCGGTTAAAGGGCTGTTCTTTTAGGTATGCCCAAGAACCAGCTACAGTGCCCAGTGTCAGAGACAAACACAGCACCTCACACCAACCTGCACCACTCACTCCACCTGTTGCCAGCACCGAAAGGGGACATCCACTCCCTCAGTTTGAAGAGGGAGCACAACATGAAGCATTGAATAAGAGTGAGGAGGAGGAGCAAATGGAGGTTTCAGTGGAGGAACAGGAACTTACTGACCAAAAGGCCAGTTCAAGTTATTCATCGTCTGCTCAGCCCAAGGACTGGGACTTCACTGGGCCTGCATATAAAAGAATGCTGCTATCTGACTGTTCTATGCTGCAACAACAACTTGCATTTATATAGTGCCTTTACCATAGTAAAACATCCCACGATGCAACACAAGAGCATAATCAGACAAAAACTGACACTGAGCCAAAGAAGGAGACATTAGGACAAGTTAAAAAGGTATGTTTTAAGGAGCGTCTTAAAGGAGGAGCAAGAGGCAGAGAGGTTTAGGGAGGGTATTCCAGAGCATAGGTGTAGACAGCCAAAGACACGACTGCCAACGATGTGGCAAAGGAAGTGGGGGATGCACAAGAGGCCAGAATTGGAAGAGCGCAAAATTTTCAGAGGGTTGTAGGGCTGGAGGAGGTTACAGAGGTAGGGAGGGGCGAGGCCATGGAGGGATTTGAACAAAAGGATGAGACTTTTAAAATCGAGGCTTTGGTGGACTGGGAGCCAATGTAGGTCAGCGAGCACAGGGGAGATGGGTGAATTTGACTTGGTGCGAATTAGGTTAGAGGTAGCAGAGTTTTGAATGATCTTAAGTTTATGGAGGGATGGATGATGGGAGGCTGGCTAGGAAAGCACTTGAATAGTCAGATCTGAACAAAAGCATGGATGAAGTTTTCAGCAGCAGATAGGCTGATGCAAGGAGAAAGATGGGCAATATTATGGAGGTTGTAGTAGGTGGTCTTAGTGATGGAGAGAATATGGGATCAGAATTTCAGCTCAAGGTCAAATATGATGTCAAGGTTGCAAACAGTCTGGTTCAGCCTGAGGCAGAGGCCAGAGAGGGGGATGGAATGAGTGGCTAGGGAACGGAATTTGTGGCGGGGACTGAAGTCTTCCCAATGTTTAATTGGAGGAAATTTGGGCTCCTCCAGGACTGGATGTCGGACAAGCAGTCTGACAGCATAGAGGCAGTGCAGGGGTCGAGAGAGCTGGTGGTGAGGTAGAGCTGGGTGTCATCAGCGTACATGTAGAACCTGATGTTGTGTTTTCAGATGAGGTCGCCGAGGGGCAGCATGTAGATGACAAATAGGAGGGGGCCAAGAAGAGATCCTTGGGGGACTCCAGAGGGAACGGTGCTGGGGCAGGAAGAGAAGCCATTGTAGGAGATTCTCTGGCTACGACTGGATGGGTAAGAATTTCCTACGTTATAACAGTGACCAAAGTACTTAATTGGCTGTAAAGCGCTTTGAGGCATCCTGAGGTTGTGAAAGGCGCTATGGAACCAGGCAAGGGAAGTCCCATCCAGCTGGATGACAGAGGGAAGGCGTTGGAGGAGGATGGTGTAGTCAACCATGCCAAAGGCTGCAGACAGGTCGAGAAGGATGAGGAGCGATAGTGCACCATGGTCACAGTCACATAGGATGTGATTTGTGACTTTGTTTAGGGCTGTATCAGTGCTGTGGCAGGGGTGGAAACCTGATTGGAGAGGTTGGAGACATGGGGACAAAAATTGGCTCGCGCCCCCTTTGGGGCGATAACTTCGCCGAGGCGCTACTTTTAGCATCCCGACAAAGTTAGCGCCCCCGTGCCCGAAATTCAATGGTAGCGCCCCAAGCAGGAGGCGGCGCGCTACTGGAAGCACTCCGCCTCCCTCTTGGGGCGCTCCCATGGAATATCGCGCCGCTACGTGCAGCAGCGCCACACATGTCGGCACGTAGCGCCATGGTACTGCAGGCCTCCCTCCCCGATTAAAGGGGAGGGGCCTAGCGCAACGCGCACCGGGGCCCTGCTGGACCACCGGGGAGTGGGGTGCTGGCAAAAGAGCTCAGCACTCAAGAGGAGTGCCGGGCTTCCCGATCGCAGCCGGCACCCCGCAGGAGGAGGCGAGAGGGGGCAGGTGGTGGCAGGCGGCCCAAAAAAAATAGCCGCATTTCCTACATTACAACAGTGACTACACTCCAAAAGTACTTAATTGGCTGTTAATTGAGATGTCCGGTGGTCGTGAAAGGCGCTCCATAAATGCAAGTCTTTCTTTCTTAACCTTCTCTGCTCTAAGGAGAACAACCCCAGCTTCTCCAGTTGCCTCCACGTCACTGAAGGCCCGCATCCCTGGTGCCATTCTAGTAAATCTCCTCTGCACCCTCAAAGTCCCCAGAATACTCCAGCTGGGGCCTAACCAGTGTTTGATAAAGGTTTAGCATAACTTCCTTGCTATTGTGCTCTGCCTCTATTAATAAAGCCAAGGATCCCATTTTTTAAAAAAAAAAACAGCCTTCTCAGCTTGTCCTGGCACATTCAATGATTTGTGTGCATACACCCTCAGGTCTCTCTGTTTCTGCAACTCCTTTAAAATTGTAGCATTTAGTTTATTAGTTCCTACCAAAATGAATCACTTCACACTTCTCTGCAGTAAATTTGCATTTGCCATGTGTCTGCCCATTTCACCAGTCTGTCTATGTCCTTCTGAAGTCTGTTACTATCCTCTTCCTGTTTACTACATTTCCAAGTTTTGTGTCATCTGCAACCTTTGAAATTATGCCTTGTACCACCAAGTCCAAGTCATTAATATATATCAAATAGAGCACTGGTCCTAATACCGATCCCTGGGGAACACCACTGTATATCTCCCTTCAGTCTGAAAAACAACCGTTCACCACAACTCTCTGCCTTCTGTCCCTCAGCCAATGTAATTATTTTACATAGAATGGAAGAAAAACAAATGTGTCATCCTGTGTCTGTTTTTGAATATGGGGACCATATTAGCCTGATTCCAAGCTACTGGTACCCCCTCCTTGTCCATCAACTCCCTAATAATTTTCAGTGCTTCACAGATCTCTTTCCTAGTCTTTCTTAGCACTCGGAGATAAATATCATCTATCTCTGGGAATTTGTTTGCTTGTAACCCATTTACGTTGTCTAGGACTTCTATCTCTTTTATAATGAAGTCATTGATTTTACTTGGGACATCTGTTTTTGAAGAGGGCATGTTGGTCATATCTTCCCTTATAATTACCTGGAGCAAGTAGCTTTGTAGAATATTTACTATTTCATGCTCATCCTCATTTTCAAGTCCAATTGCATCATTTATGGTGTTCACCTCTTCTCTGACTGCCCTCTTGCTGTTGTGGTACTGAAAGCTGCTATGCCTTTTTACCAGGCCTCTCTTTGCCCCTCTGAACAACTTTAAAATGTGTTTCTACATTTTTTATATTCATCCCAGTGAGGCCCTTCTCATTTTTCATTGCATGATTTGTATAGGCCAATTTCCCTCTTGATCTCACTTATAATCTGTTTGTTAATCCGTTTAGGGTCACATTTGCTTAATCTGAGCCTGTTGGTTTTGGGAATGTATTTATCCTGTATGCTTGAATTTATACAGAACTTGCATTTATATAGCGCCTTTTACGACTTTAGGACATCCTAAAGCATTTCACAGCCAATTAAGTACTTTTGAAGTGCAGTCACTGTTATAATGTAGGAAACGCGGCAGCCAATTTACGCACAGCACGGTCACACAAACAACAATGAGGCAATGACCAGGTAATCTCTTTTAGTGCTGTTGATTGAGGGATAAATATTGGCCAGGAAACCAGGGAGAACTCCCCTGCTCTTCTTCCAATAGTGTCCTGGGATCTTTTGCATCCACCTGAGAGGGTAGACGGGGCCTCGGTTTAACAACTCATCCAAAGGACCTGGATTGTTTAATGGCTGCGTGTGTTTAACATTAAGCAGCTGCATCATACAGACAATACATCGATCTGATGCTGAGTTAACTGATTTCAGTCTGGGAGCTGTAATTGGCCTCAGGGAGGGTGAATCAGCTAGTGTTCCCACTCCTAATCGGTGATCACCATCTAGCAATACCTACTGGAAGTGCATGTGTGGACACTGGATAAGGGCAGGATCTTGGCTGTAATTTCTCCTGTGATCAAACACTCACTGAATTCACTGCTACTTGGGGAAGATACTGGAGGGAAAAGGCCATTTGTGGAACTGTATGCAGCAAAGAATGAACACCCTCAGAAGTAGAGAGAGGAGAAAACACAAGATTTAGTAAAAGAGAATTAAGGATGCGAGAATAATGCATCATCTGATGTAATACCAAACCACACAGACCAGAAATATCCTAGTACTGATGCCTGGTCCATACAGAGTTACTGTTCTCAATAGCATGGTGGCAGCAAGGGTGCTGATATGGAGCTCGGTGCCTCAGGACTGGAGAGGAAGAAATCATATTTAAAAATCAGCCAAGGTTCTAAGTCCTGATCTCTATCTGGTGAACCCCTATTGGAAGGTGCTGATGGCCGATAAAGGCTGAACTGATTTCTCGGTCAGTTGAATAGCTGCTGACATTCACTGTCCAGACTCACGCATTAAGAATGGCCACATAGACAAACTACTGAAGGGCTGCAGACACCGATGGAACGGCAAAGCTACACAAGTCACAGTATTCAGGTAAGAAAAGGAGAATGCTAGAAAAACAAGAATTAAATTAAGTTACTAGATAAATTGCAGCTTGAAGCCCATTCAGCCTCCTCATAAAGGATGTTGCGGAGATGCCGGTGTTGGACTGGGGTGGACAAAAATGGGAAGTCGCACAACACCAGGTTATAGTCCAACAGATTTATTTGAAATTACGAGCTTTCGGAGCGCTGCTCCTTCGTCAGGTACCTCACTTTACCTGACGAAGGAGCAGAGCTCCGAAAGCTCGTAATTTCAAATAAAACTGCTGGGGGGAAAAATTCAGCTGCTTGCGCCTCCCGTTAGCGCCTTAAGAGGGCGCTAATGGGGCGCAAAGCAGCTAACGCCCGGGCGCAGCGCCGCCCACGCCTCCCGCAAAATTCAGCGGGAGGTTAGCGGCGGTGCCAGCCGGTAGCGCCCTGTGGTGCTGCGCCGCCGGCGATGACGTCATCGCCGTGCGCAGCACCCCGCTCGCACTCCAGCCGCGATCTTCGGTCGCGCCCCCTGACTTACCGCCAGACGCTATGTCCGACGGGTTCAGGGGGGCGTACGTGCGGCCGGGGCGGCGATATTTAAAGGGGAGGTGGCAGGCGGCCATTTTTGTTGCTGGCCGCCTGCCAGCACCTGCCCCCGTTGCTGTCCCCGGCCCCCGTGAAGCCCCCCCACCGTGAAGTGCCGGCTGCGCTCCAAGAGCCCGGCACTTCTCGAGTGCCGGGCTCTTTTGCCGGCACTCCCGATCCCTGGGGGCCCAGCTGGGCCCCGGTTCGCGCTGCGCAGGGCCCCTCCCCTTTAAGAAGGGGAGGAAGGCCTGCAGTACCGCGGTGCGACGTAGCCCCAGGATATTCCCTCGCAGCGCCCCAAGAGGGATGCGGGGTGCTTCCAGTAGCGCCCCGCTTCCCTCTTGGGGCACAACCACTCAAGTTCCGGCGCGGGGGCGCTAATTTTTTCGGGGCGCTAAACGTAGCGCCCCGGTGAGGTTAGTGCCCCAAATGGGGCGCAACTCAATTTTTAGCCCTTGGACTATAACCTGGTGTTGTGCGACTTCTCATAAAGGATGTTGTTTGAGCTGAAAATATAGTTAAGTAACATCCCCCAGCATGGAATAAAAGGAGCTTCTTACAGTAAGCTATGATCTGATAACTGTACAGTGACATCATGTTTCATATTGTTTCTGTTTAACGTAGTTGATAACATCAAGTTACAAGTTGGTGACAACTTGCATCACTCCACTCACTTGTTTTCAAACACTGCACAAAACATGCTAATGAGTGGGACATCACACACTACTTCTGGCCAAAACAGGATAGAAGAAAACACAAGCTACTATTATGGTACATCCCCTCTTTGGCTTGTTCTTTTATTATGCTGTGTATTTTAGTGTATGCTCTTTGAAGAGACTGGCTATGCTGGTAACAAGCACAAAGATATTTCTAACTTAACTTGACGAAAGTTGCCCCAATTCCATCGAGTTGTCTTTGGGATGAAACAAAATCAGCACCAGCCATTTTCTAATGTCAGTAAGTGTAACTTAAGTAAGTGTAACTAAATTACAGAAAAATTCACTGAACTGTTCCTTTATTAAAAAGGTTAACTTAATTCCACATTGCTTTCCGCTTAATGAAATGGTAATAAGAACAGCCATAAAAAAGTTATATTACCAAAAACCATGGCCCTGAATTTCTGATCGGAGGCTTCCCGCGGGCGGATGCCTCTGATCAGCAAAAATTCTACGAACCTACCTGCTGGTCCCGGAGATACGGAGGCTTGCGCTCCTGGGCCTCTCCTCTTGGAAATGCGCAGAGGGCCACGTATCCCAGGGGTGCATGCGATTCGCAAGCGCCCCTGGGATCACATGGGCCAGCTCAACCAATGGAAGAAGAGAATGCCCCTTCATACTTTTGACAGTTCCGTACGCACAGAACTGTCAAAAGTATGAATGGGGATGACTACAAAAATGCACCAACACACTGAAATAAATAAAGAAAAACCATTACATATATAAAATTAATTAAAATGGCATTTAATTAAATATGTTAAACAAAAATTAAATTTTTTTAAATATGTTTTAATGGGGCTTAATAGAAACTTACCTTATTGGACAAGGTTTTTAATTTATAATTGAGTGATAAAATCTTATTTTTCTATTTTTTTAAACTCTTATGCTGGTAAAAGCAGGCCTTATGCCTGCTTTTACCAGGCGTAAGAATTCTATGGCCTTTCAGCGGGCAGAAGTTGAGCAAATAGCGCAACTCTCCACCCACAGAGGCACTTTTCTTGGGCATGCGTTGGATCTGTCAAGAGATTCTTGACAGATCGCAAGTTCCGGGTTTCAGCACATGTGCTTCGCATGCCTAAACTCGGAACTTGCGCGGCCCCTATGGGCGTCTACACACCTCATACGCACCCGTGGGGGTCGGAAAATATGGGCCAATGATTTTCTATAGCTAGAATGCCTCCACTGAAATCAGATTAAGAAATACAAGCTTATAATTGAGCTTCGATGACGAGCTAGCCAGTACTACAGAAGGCTAAAAATCAATTAAGACCACATGATTTAAAAAAAGGTTGGCACAAGGGAAGGGAGTTGTTCAAATTTTTCATAACTGAAACAAAAGCTCAGATTCCGCTGATTCTTATGAGCACTCTTAACACTAATAGTGTTAAAAGTCTTCAGCAAGCAGAACCTGCCTTCAGAAAGTAGGGCCCAGAGTCAATCTCACCAGCAAGCCTAAGGAGAAAGACTTGGGGGAGGACAGCCACAATGCAGACCAAGGCACCACAGATCAGAAGACTGTCCAGTGGGGGCGGGGGGGGGGGGGGGGGGGGGGAGTGCAGAATTGAAATGTGGTAGTGACAGGGTATTCTATAGTTAGGGGGATAGGTAGCGTCCTCCGCAGCCACGAATGAGAGTCCCGAAGGGTGTGTTGCCTACCTGGTGCCAGGTAAGGGATAGCCCGAGGTGGCTAGAGAGGAAGTTAAAAAGGGAGGGGGAAATTGTCGTGGTCCGTGTCAGAACCAATGACATAGGTAGGAACAGGGCAGAGGTCCTGCTGAGGGAGTATCAGGAGTTAGGAGCGAAATTAAAAAGCAGGATTATTGCCCCAGCCATGTACAAATATGAGATGGAGAGGCTGGCTGCAGGCAGGTAGGCCTGTGGCACTAGATGGCAGAGAGGAGGATGCGAGGGATCGGGGGGGGGGTGGGGTGGGGGGAGGGAAGAGATCGGCGATGGAGGGTGAATCGGGATGGAGGGAGTTCATCAGGACCAGAGGGTGAATCAGGGCAGAGGGGGAGTGGTTGGGGGACGGAGAAGGATCAGAGCGGGGGCGGGGGTGGGATGGTGGTCGGGAGCCGGAGGTCTCTCGGGGCCCGGAGGAGTATCGGGGATGGGGGGTGGTCGGGAGTCAGAGGACGATCGGGGTCGGAGGGGGAAGGCCGGAGGATGTTCGGGGCTGGCCGGAGAAGCATTGAGGCCGGAGGGGGGAGGCCGGAGGAGCATCAGGAGGGGGGTGGTCGGGGGCCGGAGGAGCATCGGGGCTGGAGGAGGTTGCCGGGAAGGCGATCGGGGGCCGGAGAGGGGAGGTCGGAGGTAGGAAATCGGAAGCCTCGGGGGGGTGGGGGGTGGTGTCCGATCACGGGGGTTGGGTGATGTAGGGATGCTGGATCCAGGAGGTAAGGGGAAAGGGACTTACCTACTGGATCCAGCAGTTCCTGTCTTCCTTTAGCTGGCGGGTTCCCCGAGACCCAGGAAACCCGACCAGCCAGAGTTAAATTTATAATGGTGGGTCTCCATGAGGCACACCAGACTCATTATAATATTTAAATAGTTGACCCGCCTCCTTGGGTTGGAGGCAGGTTGGGGTCGGGATTCAGTTTTTTAACTCTTTAACCTACCATGCAACCCCAACCCACCCGTTTTGTGGGGTTAAAATTACCCCCACTGCTACAGAAAAATCAGGACTGGGAATTAAACATTGCAGGGTATAACATATTTAAACAAGACAGAGAGGGGAAAAGGGAGGTGGAGTAGCTGTACTTATTAGAGAAAACAATGGCAGTAGAAAAAATTGGTGCAGCCATCAGTAAGACAGAAATAGAATCCATGTGGATAGAGATAAAAGATAAAAAAGGATCAATCACATTAATAGGCGTAGTCTACAGACCACCTAATAGTGAAAGGGAGGTGGAGGAACAAATATGCAAACAAATTAGGGAAATTAGTTTAAAAAAATAGAATAATTGTGGGGGATTTCAATTACCGTAATATAATACATTTTAAATATAATAATTGAGAAGGACATAAGCATGACAAAGACCAAGGTAATAGATTGGAGAAAAGCTGATTGACAGGCTGAGAATAGAACTTGGGAAAATAAAATGGACAACAATATTGACACAATGATGTAAAACAGCAATGGGAAACATTTAAAACAGTGTTCCACAGAGTCCAGGAAATATACTGCTAAAAAACAAAAACAAACGAAACACTAATGAGACATCATGGATTAATAAAAGACGTAGGGGAAAAATTGAGGGTAAGGAAAGAGGTATACACTAAGTACATGGACAGCAGGGGAGAGCATGACAAGGGAGAATACGAAGAGATTAGGAAAGAAGTCAAAAAAAGTTAGGAAGGCAAAGAGGAACTATGAAATTAAATTATCAAGGAACATAAAACAAAATAGTAAAATATTCTATAGGCACATAAATTTAAAAAAGGAATGTCGGGATGGGAATAGGGTCACTAAGGGATGGACAGGATAAAATCACAGGCAGCGATAGCGAAATGGCAGAAATATTAAATAATAATTTTGCTTCAGTATTTACCAGGGAGACGGATCAAGAGGACATGACACGGAAGAGGAGATTAGAAATGATATAACCGCATTTAAAATAAAAAGTGGAGAAATATTAAATAAACTAATCAAACTCAAAGAAGTCCCTGGTCTGGATGGATTGCATCTGCGCTTTTTAAAAGAATCTAAGGAAGAGATAGCAGAGGCACTATTACACATATTTAATAATATTCACTAGAAAAAGATGTAATGCCAGAGGACTGGTGGATAGCTAATGTTATACCTATATTTAAGAAGGGAAATAGAACATGTCCAGGGAACTATAGACCAATCAGCTTAACATCGGCGGTAGGAAAGATAATGGAATCCTTACTAAAGGAGAAAATAGAAAAACAAAAATATAATAATGAAGTTAGCATGGATTTCAAAAGGGAAAGTCTTGCTTGACCAATCTCATTGAATTCCTTGAAGAGGTAACAGAGAGAGTAGAGAAGGGTAATGCAGTAGATGTAACATATCTAGATTTCCAAAAGGCCTTCGATAAGGTACCAGGGGACAAGTAACAGAATGCATAGCTAGCTGGTTGCAAAACAGAAAGCAGAGAGTAGGGGTAAAGGGTAGCTATTCAGAGTGGTAGAAGGTGGGAAGTGGTGTTCCACAAGGATCAGTGCTGGAACCACTGTTCACAATTTATATTAATGATTTAGAATCAAAAACACAATTTCTAAATTGGCAGACGACAACAAATTAGGGGGATAGTCAATGCTGATGAGGACCAATGTTCCTCCTAAGCTACATGGGCGCGCAGTGATCGGGAGGTCCTGTGCAGGTCGCTCACCAGCTGTAATGCTGGAAAAGATACTGTGCCGCTGCATGTGCCAGCGGCCACACAGCAAATTTAATGGGGCCGCACACCTAAAATAAAAATTAGAGGGAACATTGATGAGGACTGCAACAAATTACAGGAAGACATTAATAAACTTGCAGAATGGGCAGATAATTGGCAAATGAATTCCATCATAGATAAGTGTGAGGTATTACATTTTGGAAAGAAAAATAAGGAGGTCACATATTACTTGGAAAATAAGAATCTAAATGGGGTAGAGGAGCAAAGGGATCTGGGAGTACAAATACACAAATCACTAAAAGTAGCAACGCAGGTTAATAAGGTCATAAAATAGCAAACCAAGCACTAGGGTTTATTTTTAGATGGATAGAATTGAAAAGCAGAGAAGCTATGCTAAACTTGTATTGAACCTTGGTTTGACCACACTTAAGAGTACTGCGCACAGTTCTGGTCGGCATATTATAAAAAGGATCTGGAGGCACTGGGGAGGGTGCAAAAACGATTTACAAGGATGATACCAGAAATGTGAGGTTATAATTATCAGGAAAGTATGTACAGGCTGGGCCTCTCTTCTCTTGACAAGAGAAGGCTGAGGGGTGACCTAATAAAGTTATGAAAGTTTTTGATAGAGTAGACACAGAGAGAGTATTTCCACTTGTGGGGAAGAGCAAAACTAGAGGCCATTAATATAAGATAGTAACCAAGAAATCAAATAGGGAATTCAGAAGAAACTTCTTTACCCAGAGAGTGGTGAGAATGTGGATCTCACTACCACAGGGAGTAGTTGAGGCGAATAGTATAGATGCATTTAAGAGGAAACTAGATAAGCACATGAGGGAGACAGGAATAGAGGGTTATGCTGAAAGAGTTAGATGAGGAAGGATAGGAGGAGGCTTGAGTGGAGCATAAACGCCAGCAGTGACTGGTTTGGCAGAATGGCCTGTTTCTGTGCTGTATATTCTATGTAATTCTATGTAAACTTGAAGTGTAAATCGAGTGTCCAGGCCCATACTGACTGTGAAGTGAAGTGGAATGAGACTTCCATCTTAAGGTCAGGCCCTAACACTGGATTTATGCTGCATTTACATTGTAACTGCAGCATTGATATACAGCAAAATCACCATGTTGATGCTGTAATTGTAGTGTGTACGTACTGTAAGACACTTTTGTGTATTTTCCATTTTAGCTCCAGAAATAGTGTCCACTGTGAGCAACTGTATCATGCCTACCTAGCCCTTTTAAAGGAGTTCACATCCCATTGTAATTACAACTATACCAGAACTCAGTCATATCAATATGGTCCTTGTAAAGAATCACCAAGCAGAAGAGATGCACTGCTCTATGGAAAACATCTCAGAATCTGTTCTCTACCCAACCATCCACCCGAACAAATCTTAACTTCATTACATTGCTACAGATGAATGGAATCAGCTATAAACAGATGAATACTATTCCTCACTGAATGCATTGGCAAGGTAAACAGCAAGTGGAATAATTGGGACCAATTTCCATCTACTTTGTGTCTGCGGAACACTTATGCCAAGGCTTCGCTGCAATGTACTGCCCGCATATTTCTAGGAGTGTCCTTGATGCAGGCATCGCTTGTGCCTAGAATAAGCATTGTGCCCATGAGGAAAGGAATGACATCAACATGTCTATCATCTCACTTTTCTGGCAAAGTTACAGCATTGGAGTGGGAGCAGCTCTGAGGAAATTCCCGGCCACAGTATATGAAAATAATTTAGCTTCGAATAGATTTCAAATAAAGCTGTTGGACTATAACCTGGTGTTGTGCGACTTCTCACATTTGTCCATCCCAGTCCAACACCGGCATCTCCACATCAAATAGATACAGTAGTATAGTTCCCCATCAGAAACCAATACAGGAATTGGAGTTTTGCTTGTCAATAAATCCTACTGATTTCAGTACTCACCCATCCAAACCTCCCCAAACTGCCCAGCTCCCAGTTTATTTAACAACCTCAAGGATTCTCTTGGGATTTCCCATTCATCAGGCCACCATGGCTTCTGAGGAGCCAGCGTTGGGCATGGCTTAGTCAGTCGTTGGCACAAACCATCTGAATTTTCTGAAGAAATAATACAGGTGAGCAGTCATTTAAGACTATCATGTATGAGTAGAATGGAATTCTTGCATTAGTGGCTGCATATACTTACTTGAATAATACAGAACAAGTTTTTGTAAATTGGAGAATGTGGCTCTGGGAGTGATATAATAACCACCATCATCAAGGGTTCTAATCTTGTAGTGCTTCACTATATCACCATGTTTAGAGTCACAGTCCCTCACAGAAAGTGAAAAGGCACCTGCAAAAGACAGTGAAAGAGATGGTTAAATGTCACCGTTAGTCAGTTGAGCTCGATAAGAAAAGATAGAAAGAACTTACATTTATATAGCACATTTCACAACCTTAGGATGCCCCAAAGCACTTTAAATTCAATTAAGTACTTTTGAAGTGTAATCATTGTTGTAATGCAAGAAATGCGCAGCCAATTTTTCACACAGCAAGGTCCCGCAAACAGCCTGGATTAAGTGCTCAAGTCTCGAGTGGGACTTGAACCAAGGTTGATTGCTTAAAAGAACAGCTTGCTGGGAGTTAACATTTTTGCAGCTTTGCAGAGGGAAAAGAAAATCCAAATATCAATGAAGCACTTACTAAATTGACGTTATCTCAAAAGCTTGCTTTTCTGATTATTTGTTTCTATCAGTTAGGGAGAGACCTGGAAATTGCTCAGTTCCCAATAATTCCCTAACTACTCCAACATAAAGGCTTGCAAAATGTTTTTTTTTGGCAATTACAATAAGCAACAGATAATTTAATTTTATAAATAGAATGAAAAACCATATGCTGCAAATCTTAAATAAAAGTAAACATGCTTAAAATATACATCAGGTTAGTTATCAACTGAAAGAGAAAGATAGAACAACAGAGAAATCAAAAGGTCCACCCGAAACATTCGCCAATCTTTCTCTTTCAAGCATTTCCCGTTTTTATTTCAGTTTGAGTCTATAATTTCATAATATCAGTATGGCTGACAGTAAATTTATGAATGATATTTTGTAGCTATATCCTAGGACATAGTTTTCCATTGTGACTCACTGTTGATCTGGCACAAAGTAAATCTCGCAGTAAAGTTCCCCGTGCTAATCTGCATAAAGCACTTTCATAAATTACCAACCTTTGTTAGTTTCACTCTCTCGGATTAGAAACGTTCCTGACTTATTGCCTGGTGCTAACAGGTGCCTCTCAGCATCTTTGCGGCTTATTTCTCTGAAGAACCATCTGAAAATTAGTAAACAGGAAACCATTAATGCATGTTTAGCTTGACTCAGTTGGCAGTAGTCTCCCCTCTATATTAGAAAATGATGGGTTCAGGAGGCACCACGCCAGGATTTATGTACATAATCTAGGCTGGCACCGAGGTAATGCTTCACTGTTGGAAGTGTAATCTTTTGGTTAACATATTAAATGAAGGCCCTGTCTGCCTGTTTAAATGGACATTAAAGATCCTATGCCACTATTTTAGAAGAGTATGCTGATCAACAGTTTTCTGTTATCTTAGTCAACATTCTTGCTGTGCACAAAATGGCTCCCACATTTCCTCCATAACAGCGACTGCAGGTCAAAATTAATTTAGGTACTTTTGGATGTTTCTGAGAGACATGATTAGAGACTTTGTAAATTAAAGTCTATCAGCTTAGACGTTAGGGTCTATTGTAACAGTCCATTGAAAGCCAATCTGATTTTCTTTTCCAAGTCATATAATTTATTCAAAATATTATATTTTATATAGTTATATTGAACAAAATTCCCTGACTGGATTGCTACTTAGCATGACTTAAAAAGGGGGTTTCCCTTTTGAACAAAAATAGCTTGTGTACAATTGAACAAGGTGTCCAGTAATTAGGCTACTGATGAGTAATTAATAAAGATGCAAGGCTATAAATGAAAGTGATTGCACTATAGCCTTGCAATGACTGTTTGTAACATTAGCAAACACTTAACATGTCGATATGACATTACTCTGTTCGCTGTTTTAATGAAGACCCATTTAAATGCCTGAATCATTCCTACAATTCCCAAGCATATTTAGGTTTGATTTATACAATAGGACGCAGCTTGCAAATGTTGTACATTGTATTTAATATCGAGATTGAATCAAATTTCGAATCCGACTCCACCAAGAAAGATCTCTATGTTTAGTAATTCCCTATGTTATTCAGATGATGCCAGGGAGAGTAGATTTCTGCTTTGCCATATAAGAACCAAACATGTTCCACCATTTAAAGGAATTGCTCCATTACTTGATTACTTCATTACAAAGTTACAAAGTATTTACAGCACAGAAACAGGCCATTCGGCCCAACAGGTCTATGCCGGTGTTTATGCTCCACACAAGCCTCCTCCCACCCCTCCATCTAACCCATCACCATAACCTTCTATTCCTCCCTCCCTCATGTGCTTATCTAGCTTCCCCTTCAATGCATCTATGCTATTTGCCTCAACTACTCCTTCTGGTAGCGAGTTCCACATTCTAATCATTCTCTGGGTATCACACATAGCATGAAAGATAGTCAGGTATTCATTACAAACTTGTATATGGTCAAATGTGTGTGCATGCATATAAAGTTCAGTCACAACTATGGTTCTGACAAAGAATATCTGGCCAAAGCATTAACTTATCGGGCCAAAATTTGCGGTCGGAGGCGGAACTCCGGAGTTCGCCTCCGACCCAAATAAAAATCCGAACCTACCTGCTGGCTCCCGGGCTTCGGAGCCTTTGGGTCCTGGGCCTGCAGGTGTACACCTGCGTAAAGGCCCACAGATCCCAGGGACGCAGGCGGTTCGGAAGCGTCCCTGGGATCACATGGGCCAGGTCCTCCAATCAGAAAGGAGGATGCCTCATAAGCTTATGGGGATTCCATTTACAAACGGAATCCCTATAAGCATGAGGAATCCCCAAATAGTTAAATAGTTTGCACAACTGGAATAAAAATAAATGTTCCTATCTTCAAAATTAATTAAAAGGCCCTTTAATGAAGCATTTAAAATTAAAAAATTTTGAAAAATAATTCTAAACATTTTAATCTGGGTCAAAAATTTACATAAACTAATTTTAAGTGTTTGTGTATTTTTAAAATTTTTAATTTTAATTTAACATTTATATTAACCCTTACGCTGGTAAAAGCAGGCCCTACCAGGCATAAGGGTTTCGTGAGCATTTGCTGGGCAGTAGTTGGGCAAATAGCCCAACTCTCTGTTTTTGGGTCGCAAGTGGACGATCTGTCAAGGCGAACCTCGACAGATCGCAAGTTCCGGGTTTTTGTGCAGGGCATGCAGAAACCCAGAACTTGCGGGCCCTTTTACAAGGCCTACGACGGCATACGGAGACAGCGATTTCAGGGCCATCATTTCTCATTTTAGATGCCGATGGACCTGCTGTGTGTTCTCAGTATTTTCTATTTTTATTTTTGTTAACTTCTACTCTGGTTAGACTACCCATAAATTGAAGAAAAATACCTGAGGGACATCAGAGATATATCGAAGGGCTGATTTTCTGAAATCGTGCTTCCTGCCAGAAAAACATATTGGAAAATCATAGGCGTGTTCCCCACAATTTGTCATCCTGTGTGAGGAGCACTCCCACAACTTCCCAATGAGCGCTCCAGGTGGGCAAAGCTCTCTGCTGAGAGCACAGATTAGATCAGCCCTCTAATGTTAGTGTTAAAGGATTGAGAGTAAGTGAAGGATTTGTTTTATATTAAACCCCCAAAGCTAAAAGCCACAGCACTTTGCTGACAGTGAGAGTCTTCACAGAGGTCACAAGCAGCTTGATCTCACAGTTAATCTTCTTCTTAGGCAGTCCCTCACGGTTAATAACACATTGGCCGGAATTTTCTGTACCTGGGTGGGTTGGGTGCGGGTGGATGCCGTGGCAGGTCGCAACCCCAGTCGTCATGCCATGCCACTCCTGAGATTGACTTTCTGTTAATGGGGCCTATTAAGCCCACCCTGTGCGTTACCCGGCCCTAATAAATGGTGCGAGTCTGATGACGTCAGCGATGACGCGTCCTCAGCCGGGATATTTAAAGGAGCCATGGCCACATTGCATTTGAAGGTTCATCTAGGAGTGTGCAGCCAGCAAAATGGACAATGACTGCTACAAAGAGTGCCAAACATGACTGCACGGAGATAGAGGGCTGCACCCAGGTTCTCCGATGACTCCCTCCATATGCTTGTGGAGGGAGCGAGAGCACGCAGGGGGGTCCTCTTCCATTCTAATGGGCGGAAGGGATCTCCCCAGGAGACAAAACGAGCCTGGCTCCAAATAGCAGAGGAGGTCAACAGCAGGGATGTGGTCAGGAGGACCTGGGTGCAGTGCCGCAAACGTTTCAATGATCTCATTAGCTCAGGAAAGGTGAGTGCAAAGCCACACTCAACCTCATTGTGCTGTGCCTCTCATCACATCCCCATCACTCTGCCTTCCCAACCCTACTCATACACATCCTTACTCACACCAAAATACCTTGCATGTCCACCCATCCCTCTCTATCTATCTACATTAGCACATCCCCATTTGACTAGCCACCCTCATCCTAATGCAATCATACCAACTAACAACACACAAGGAGGCCACTTGGCATTGCCACCCCACTCCATTCATTCCTTCCTTAGGAGCAGGTTCAAGAGGCCAAATGGCCTACTCCTCCTATTTCTTATGTTCTTACACTCATTCCATCACTCTCACTCAACCTTCTCTTCTTTCCCTCCTTGCAGGAAAAGAGAGCCCACAATACGAGGGAGAGGGAGAGAACTGGAGGTGGAACACCATCATTGGCCACCCTAACATCAGCAGAAGAGGCTACCTTGGAAGTCTCTTGAGTTGCCAAGCAGCTGGAGTTGGGAGTCAGCAACCTGGTAACAGAATTACATATCATACAGCTACATGGCATACAGCATATGGGGACTGATGTCAGCAGCCAGTGAATGTTCATCATGTGCATAATGGTATCTGTACCCATTCTTCATATGACATATCTAACTCATCACTTTACTCTCCCACAGGTCCATCAAGAGCTCCACCCCAATTTTCCAGGAGGAAGAGGAAGACGACTCCTCAGAGGACCCTCCAGCCTCTGAGGGAACACCGTCACCAGACATAAGTGCACCCAGCGAGATAGAGTAGTGTTGTCACCTGGTGTCTCACAACTCACAAGTGAGCAAGAGCAGATGGTGGAGACAGGGACAGCAGGAGACTCCTCGCCGGAGGGTGCAGGACGCTCCCAGCTCTGCTCAGCTGCATGCAGATGCTGAACCTCGGGGGCCTTCCAGAAACAGGGCGATCCTGGTAGTGCAGCAAGAAGTACAGGAGACTTTGACAGGTTTTGCAAGAGCGATGTCTGCAAATGTCCAGAGAATGGAGGAGTCCATCTCCAACATGAGCATCACCATGTCGCAGGCGATGGTGACTGTAGGCTCTTCCAAGGATAGGATGGCCACCTGCATGGAGCAGCTAATGCGCCACTCACAGGAGCACAAGGTCTCTATGGAGAATAGATGGCTATCTATGAAGAATAGATGGCAGAGGCTCATAGACGTCCTCTCTAGGAGGGATGTCAACATAGAAGGGGGTCCTCATGGCCCCACTGCTGTGCAGCAAGGTGCTCTCCAGCTCCTTGTTAGCAGGTAAGTGCGGGTGGCCCATGAGAGGGATGATGGTGAGAGGGGACATGCAAGTGGGGGCTCCTCTCCAAGTGCTCCCACTTCTCCCCCGTTGCGCTCAGTGCCTTGCTCCTCATGCAGTGCTAATCCTCGCTGCTGCGCTATGTGTGCAGGGCGCAGCAGACCATGACAATTCTGGAGACCCTGGCTGATGTGTACTGAAGGACTCCTCCAGATCTGTCAAGGCATCTGAAGCGCATTTTCAGCAAACCGATTGTCTGCTATATGACACATCTGGTGGAAATGTGGCTTTCATTATATCTCTCCTCGGCCTCAGTACTTGGCCTCCTCAAGGGTGTCAGGAGCCACGTCTTCAGTGGATAGCCCTGGTCTCCAAGCAACCAGCTGGAAAGTCTGTTTGGCGGTGCGAAGAGCTGAGGGAGGGTGAACTGTAGCAGGACAAAAGAGTCATGGCAGCTGCCAGGGAATTTTGCGCACACATTGCATGATGATCTTCCTATGGTTGCAGACGAGCTGCACATTGAGGGAGTGGAAGCCCTTGCGGTTGACAAAGACTCCTGGGTGATGATTGGGTGCCCTGATGGCCACATGTGTGCAGTCAATGACGCCCTGCACCCGTGGGAAGCCAGCCGGAGCGGCAAAGCTGTGCGCCCACTCAGTAACACTGGCTTCATCAGTAGCAAAGTTGATATAATTGGCTGACTTGTCAGAGGGCATTGGTGACCTGTGTGATGCATCTGTGGGCGGCCGACTGCGAGATGCCGCAAATGTCTGCTGCAGATCCCTGGAAGGAGCCTGAGGCGAAGAAGTTAAGGGCGCTGGTGACTTTGACAGCCACTGGTAAGGCGCATCCACCCGCTCCTCTGGGCTGCAGGTCTTCCTCCAGCAAACTTGGCACGATAGCCTGAGCCTCCTTTGGCACTGCTGCTCCGTCATGTTGAGGAAGCTCATCCTCTGCCTGTATACGCTGTGTTGGGGGTATCACCCCCGGCGTGGTGGAGCCCTATGCTGATACTCTCTGTCCTGTGCAGCATCAAGTGGTTGAGGAAATGGTTGATGGTGTTGCTGTTGGTGCTGCTGGTGTGCCTGGTGCTGCTGGTGTTGGGGCTCATCGTGGTCCGATTCTGAGGACCAAGGTGAGAGAGTATATACGGCAACCGTGCTGATGGAATAGATGGCAGGTCAAGTAGAGATGACAGAAGCAATCTGTCAATGATGTGATAGGTTCTACCAATGAGCTGACACTGGATGCCGACATTGCTGGAAACACTTGCAACCTCTAGAAAGCAATATCTCTGCTGACAATGCAGTCAGCAACAGTATCTGCCTTATGAAAGTGATCAGCTGTGAGGCTGGAGTTTTTATTGTACTTTTCATGCTGTGTACTAATGAACTGGATCAGTGGCCACTTAACTTCCGCCTCAGGTTCACAGACATGGTTCCTGAGCTGCGTGATTCCCGTGGTTATGCAGGGAAATTTGAAAGGTAGGGTGAAAAAGGTGCTTAAGGGTCTGAAAAGTATCTCAATGATTTAAATTAGCTCGCCCGCCTCTGCCGTTCAGGTTGCTGCCGCGCTGGCAAACGCGCCCAAGGGAAAGGCGCGTGAGGGGCAGGATGACGGTGGGTTCCCGACCCGCTGCAAGCTATTTCAAATTTCCCACCTGACCCGCCTCCAATTGCACCCACACAAACCCCAGAAAATTCCGGCCATTGAGTGCATTTAGATCTGAACTTTCTCACAATTCATGCATTCTAAGAGACTAACTTATCTGTATTATAGCCATAAAATTCTATGCTTTGCTTAACCTAAACACCAGCAGTTCCTGCTAGACCCTGGGACCAAGGATGACAGATGTTTAGAAAGCCTAGAATTTCTTGACAGAGATTGGTACAACAACAACTTGTATTTATATAGCGCCTTTAACGTAGTAAGACGTCCCAAGGCGCTGCACAGGAGTATTTTAAGACAAAAAATTTGACACCGATCCACATAAGGATAAATTAGGGCAGGTGACCAAAAACTTGGTCAAAGAGGTAGGTTTTAAGGAGCGTCTTAAAGGAGGAAAGAGAGGTAGCGAGGCGGATAGGTTTAGGCAGGGAATTCCAGCGCTTAGGGCCTAGGCAACAGAAGGCACGGCCACAAAAGGTTGAGCGATTATAATCAGGGATGCTCAAGAGGGCAGAATTAGAGGAGCGCAGATATCTTGGGGGGTTGTGGGGCTGAAGGAGATTACAGAGATAGGGAGGGGCGAGGCCATGGAGGGATTTGAAAACAAGGATGAGAGTTTTGAAATCGAGGCGCTGCTTAACCGGGAGCCAAAGTAGGTCAGCGAGCACAGGGGAGATGGGCGAACGGGACTTGGTGCGAGTTAGGACACGGGCAGCTGAGTTTTGGATGACCTCAAGTTTACGTAGGGTGGAATGTGGGAGGCCAGCCAGGAGTGCGTTGGAATAGTCAAGTCTAGAGGTAACAAAGGTACGAGCTGGTCTAAAGTGCATAAAGCTCATGAAATGTATATGAAGTAATGTAGTTAGAAAGGTATAAAAGGAGCGAGAATGTAGCACAAAGTTATAAGAAGATGAAGCAGAAGAAAGAGATTTAGAACGTTGAGCTCAACAACTTTAATGTGTGATCTTTTACAGCAAAGCATCGGCATGTGTTCCAGGGTGTTGTCTGTGAGAATGTTCATGTAACCCTTAACAAACTTGTAAGTGTTTTAACTCTGCATCTAGAAATCTCATTTCTGGTACATAGACAAGGACTTCAGACTCTGTCAATCCCTACATTAGTATTGTAAGTTTCCAAAATTTGCAGATCCCCAAAATCTAAGGAAACAAAAGGACTTTGGAACTACCCCAGAGTGATAAAAATGCATTTGGGCCTAACATAAGGAATCTCAATTTTGAAAGGCTGGAATTCAAGCCCCAGCAAACATTAACATTTGGACAATAGGCCCTGGGAGAAGGCCGCCCCACCCAAAACACAGAACCCATTAAAAAGAGATGCATAAAGATAGGAATGCTAGGCCCAGCAAGAAACCCAAAACATGAGGATAATGCAAACTCCAATAAAACAACAGATCGACAGGATGCAAGCCATTTGACTCAGTAAAAAGCCGTTACTGGTAACGAGGTCTTTCAATTGACCAGGATTTGATTTGGTTTAGCATAGTTGAAGGCCCATCAAAACTTAACAAGACAATGGAATGAACAGGCCTCAACTGAAACCAATCACTTCAGCACTAAACCATTTTTAGTAAGGGGTTTTGGGCGCGAAAAGGACTATATAATTGCAGCCTGACCTAAGACTCGCTCTCTCTTTTGGACTCGCTGACAACGCTGGAACAGCTCTCTCTCTCTCTCAGCCCTGCTCCAGCAAAAGACACCACAAGCCACGAGGAGGAAGGAGGGAGGCCAACAAACAGACCATCACACAAGAAGAGACCAGAGCGACTGCCTCAGTGACCATCGGACACCTCGCAGCAACAAGGGCCTTACGAAATCTTTTAATCAAAAGACTCTAAAATCCTGTCAAGGATTCGTTGGTGAGCATTATCCCTGATCTCCTGAAACCAAAAACCTAGCTAGATAGTGGGATTCTTGGGAGGGATAAGGGTTTTGTATATTGTCTTTCTCCCTCGCCTGTACTGTGTGTTCCCCAACCTGTTTAAGTGTGAAGTGTGTTTTAAGTTTGCTACCTTTTACTTTGAATAAAAGTCAAAATTCTTTCATCGGAACCTGTTGTCTACTGCATCTTTATTCACAACCCCTAAATAAGTCCAAGGTCTGAACCTGGGGCGTGGGAGCGATTTGAACCACTCACTGAGTCAGGGGTAAGGCTGAGCCCTACCACCACCACCCCCTACATTATACAGGAACATTTTTGACATAAAAAACATACAGATTACATAAATAAAAGTAAAAACAACTTTACACACAAGGTACAATGAGCAACACTGTTCATCTCAATAATTGTATCAACACATCTTCCAGTTAATACTTTCATACAAAAACATGACATGTGAGGGACAGACATGTGCTTCATAGCACATTTTTAAATTAAATATTTAATTAAAAAATAATTTATATTGTTTTCTTTTTAGCACAAATAATGTACTGGTGAAATCTCATCTTTTGTAATAAAAACCTGTTTGGGCCTTGGGCGAGCTGTTATCTGAAGAGAACATTTATGTCCACAAAAGAATCAAGCATTCTATCGTAAAATGTCCAGAAGTGGTGGCATCTTTCACCCCACCACACTGAGCCACTACCCTCCTCTCTCCACATAGCACACATACTCATGAGCACCACTGTCCATCTCAATATTTGTACCAACACATCTTCCTCTGCTTCAAATATTTATTCACTTTTCCCTTAAGAAATGCAATGGTGTCTGCCTCAACTATTCCCTGTGCAAAGTATTCCATGTTCCAATCATCCGCTGTGAGAAGAAATTTCCCCTAACCTCTCTCCTCACGCTCTCTTGACAATTTTAAATAGATAGGGGAGGAGATAGCGGAAGGGCTTGCCATAATTTTCCAATCTTCCCAAGATGCGGGGGAGGTGCCTGAGGATTGGAAAGTGGCAAATGTGATACCATTGTTCAAGAAAGGGTGTAAGGACAATCCTAGTAACTACAGGCCAGTCAGTTTAACATCAGTGGTGGGTAAAGTTTTAGAAACAATAATCAAGGAAAAGATTAACAGGCACTTGGAGAAGTTTAAGCTAATTAAGGAGAGCCAACACGGATTTGTAAAAGGCAGATCGTGTTTGACTAATCTAATTGAATTTTTTGATGAAGTAACAGGGATAATTGATGAAGGGAATGCAATGGATGTTGGCTACATGGATTTTAGGAAGGCGTTTGACAAAGTACCTCATAGAAGGCTGGTTAACAAAATTGAGGCTCATGGAATAGGTGGGTCAGTGGCAGCTTGAATAAGGAATTGGCTTAAGGACAGAAAACAGCAAGTTGTGGTAAATGGCTGTTTTTCCAAACTTTGGATGGTAGACAGTGGTGTTCCCCAAGGGTCAGTGCTGGGGCCACTGCTTTTTTTGATATATATATATAAAAAATGACCTGGATATTGGAATACAGAGTAGAATTTCTAAATTTGCCGATGACACCAAACTTGGGGGTGTGGCAAACAGTGAGGATGATACCAATCGACTGCAACAGGAAGGCTAGCAGAATGGGCAGACAAGTGGCAGATGGAATTTAATACAGAGAAGTGTGAGGTGATGCATTTTGGCAGAAGGAACGGGGAGAGGCAATATACATTTAATGGCACAGTTTTAAAGAGTGTGCAGGGACAGAGGGACCTGGGAGTTAATGTGCATAGGTCCCTGAAGGTGGCGGGACATATTGAGAGAGTGGTTAGCAAAGCATATGGGATCTTGGGCTTCATAAATAGAGGTATTGAGTATAAAAGTAGAGAAGTTATGCTGAACCTTTATAAAGCGCTGGTTAGGCCACAACTGGAGTATTGCGTCCAGTTCTGGTCACCACACTTTAGGAAGGATGTGAAGGCACTTGAGAGGGTGCAGAGGAGATTTACCATAATGGTTCTGGGGATGGGGGATCTTAGCTGCAAGGACAGGTTGGAGAAGCTGGATTTGTTTTCATTAGAGCAAAGGAGGTTGAGGGGTGATTTGATAGAGGTGTACAAGATTATGACGGGTTTGGATAGGCTAGATGGGGAAAGGCTGTTCCCACTAGTGGATCGTACAAGGACTAGGGGACACAGATTTAAGGTTTTGGACAAGAGATACAGGGGGGATGTGAGGAAAAACTTTTTTATGCAGCGAGTGGCGAGGACGTGGAACTCGCTGCCGACGGAAGTGGTGGAAGCGGAGACACTCAATGTTTTCAAGGGGAGACTGGATAGGCACTTGAGGGAAATAAACTTGCAGGGCTACGGGGATAGAGCGGGGGAATGGGACTGACTGGATTGCTCTACAGAGCTGGCATGGACTCGATGGGCCGAATGGCCTCCTTCTGTGTCGTTATGACTCTACGACCCTCATCACTGAGTCCCCAACCAGAGGAACTAGTCTTTCCCTATTCACTTTATCAAAGCTCTTCATAATTTTAAATCACCTCCTAACCTTTTCTGATTCAGTGATTCTGATTCATCTCTCCTCATAACTATAGTTTCCCTTCACCTGGCGAAGAGAACCCAGCATGGTCAGTCTGGATGTCAATGTCACTATTGTTAACAGTGTAAGTCCTTCCAAACTAGGCTGTCTGTGGGAGGTCAAGCCTTTCCTGAAGGAAGGAATTTTCTTATTAGCTTTAAGTAGCAGTTACTTTAGCACCTCCCAATATCTGGTTTAACAGCAGACTATTGAGGGTAATGAACACGTGACATGTACACCCAATTACTCAGGGAATGGTGCAACATATAGAGCAATGGAAGCTGAGAGAAGAAGTGGAGCGTTGTTATGGCAAGTAATAAAATATGGAAATTTCTCCATAAAATGAGACTGACCAGAAAACTCATAAGCAACAAAACAAGTTGTGACTGCTTCTCAAATGTAAATATTCAAATTTCACAGCTTCATTGGTCTTCTAATTATAACATTTGTGGTAAGTTTTAAATAAATACCTTTAATGAGTATTTTTGTAGCTTTTTTTAGCCCAAGAATGGAAACGGTAATACATAATAAAAATACGAAGAACTATAGCTCTAGAATGAGGATTAATAATAAAATTTGAAAGATTTACTTTTCCACTTCTAATGAATCCACCCTTGCCATAAAGTTACTGGGAACGAACCCCTCCTTGCCGGAAACCAATGACTTTACCTTCCACCAATCTCCTTTTCTGGAAAAAAAAAAGTGAGAAAAAGGAAGAGTCAATTTAAGGAACAGTATAAAAATATTGATGTGGGTAATATTATATTAATCTATGAAATTAATGTTGGTATTATCTTTTCATGATATTATATAATGTTTTTGTGAAACTAACCCACCAGGACATATTTTAAAATATTAAGTATAAAATGCAGGTTATATTTCTGGCATAAATCTTCATCTCGGCTCTTCAAACCTCCCCAAAAAAGGCAAGCTCCAATTCCACTTGACTCAGTTATGATTTGTTCTGTAAACTGTTGGTTTGTGAAATTTATCACACAAAATAAATCAATCCTCGCACAGGTGGCCTCTTGAAGTCAGTGCCAAACATTACCATCCTTCCTCCATTTATTTTTTTCAAGATACAGTATAGCATTTTATATTTCATATCTCAGCAGTCTTCTGGGTACTTAATCTGCACAAGGAAATTAATACACCAAAGTAACAAGTCAATGGTTTAACAGAAGTAAAATGTTTTTTTTTAAAAAGTCTACACTTAAATTTTAGACAAGCATGAAATGAAAGCATCTCCAAATATAGAGCAGTCATACTTGTTTTTAAACTGTTGACAAAGCTCTAACCTCTATTACTCAGTTCTCTGTTGACTAAGTGAATTTGGGCAGCAACAAACTTGTGGGTGTAAGTTTGGGCACAAGGATGGCCAATATGGAATAGGGAAATGTCACAGTAGTGCAGTCTTCCCACACTGGGGTCCAAGCACACTGTTGAAGCAGAGTAGAGGGAGTTTGCCTGTTTATCTAGCTGGATTTTACCTGACCAGGGTGTGCCTGACTCTGACACAAGGGGCAAAAAGTGCAAATAAAAGGTATCATTTTCCCTAGTGACTCCATCACCTTGATCAGTACAAAACAAAAATGACAAATTATTTGGAAAACAGTTTGCTTGTCATAAGCATTTAGATCAAATGAACTAAATGTCCAGAGGGGCTCGCTTCCTTCCAATCCTAAACTATCTTTCAGCAGAGCATGTTTGTGGAATGAAACATTTTATTAAATGACAGTAGCTATAAAACAGAGCAAAGCAGCATCTTACAAGAACATAAAGAATCTAACTAATGCGCTGTAGTAATTAATGGTGCATATTACTGGACCGTGTGTGGAGCCATTCTGCAATCACAGATGCAAGAACCCAAAAGTTACTAGTAACAAACTAACAGAATGATGGGGAAAAAATCTTTTGAACAATGCAACTGCTAATATTTCTCACCACTTGCACTGTATAAATACTGCACCCATAACTAATGCAGCAATATTAACAGATCGACTTGGGTATCACCCCTGTATGATGGTGGCGTGTCCTCTCATTGTATGGGGTAGCCCACATTTAAAAGGTTAAGGAATGGCATCATCCTCCTCCTTCTACATTATCACAGAGACAGGTAAATGATTACATTTCAGAGGTTTGGGAGGGAAGCAGTTGCTTTTATTTAAGCAAAAAAAAAAAATTACATTTACTTACTCTGATATGACAATATGTTGGTCACCTTTCTTAAATCCCAGATCATGTTCACTTGTTGTTTCATAGTCATGCAATGCTACAACTATCTTCTCTGCTGGAAGAAAAGCCATCAAGTAATGAGTTCCGTTGAGTTGTTAACAGATTTGCTAATCCTGTGGTAAACAACTCTATTATCCAGTTTGTTAAAAAAAAAGCAGTTTTATCTTTATTTTTAATCTCTGCACCCCCTCAAGGATTTTCCACACACCTCACTACTCTAGTGTTCCGCCTCAGTTGGTGCAAACATGTGTATTTACAAAAATGCATCTGAATTGACAACCTGGAAATTTGGTGGTGTTAAGTTAATAAAAGCAACAACAATAAAAATCACACTTGTAACATCCAAACACATTTGAAAGGGAATACTTTATAGACGTTCAGTTTAGAAAGAATGAATACCTATCAGGGCACGGTTACTGACAATTAGACAATCTGGTGGGCCATTAAACCAATTTCTCTCAGCTGAATAACGATAAAGCTTATATTCAGCTTGTGCCTTTATGGTGTACGTAAAATAGCTGTGCTTATTTTTCTCCTCATGGGCTGTTGCAAACTTCCTCCCTTCCCCAATTTATTATTCAACTTATACACAGTTGTCGGCCCAAAGATTTTGCTTCATTTGTAGTGCTGGTAGATTATGAGGGTACATTCTCTAATCCTAGCAGCAAAGCAGCAGAATCACAGCATGTCGAGCGTAATGTTCGCTGACTTCTTGCAGGACTTTTTGGTGTTATCCCTAATTAATTAGTCATGGCACTGCAGCTCACCAAGGGATAGGGGTACTTGTGCATGAGGGAGCCTTAAACTTAACAACTGTAATTTAAAGGATACAGCCACTTAGAGTTTCTGCTTTGGGCGCAATCGGAAAATTGCACCCTAAACGCGGCTGAAATTGGGCTGGTTAGGTCACACTTTACGTTTCCGTTAAAATTCATTTGTATAATCACGAACGTAAAATCTTCCATGAACTAGCGCAATCAGGCAGCGTAATAGAACTGAATAGTTTCTTCTTTTTCTTTCCATTAAAAAGTACTACTTGATGTATTTAAGAGTGGTAACCTGCTGCAGTTTTATTAATATAAAAGCAAAATACTGCAGATGCCCCTGCACTTGCTTAAAGTCAGTTACATCTCTAACTTTTTCCAGTTCTGACGAAAGGTCATCGACCTGAAACGTTAACTCTGTTTCTCTCTCCACAGATGCTGCCTGACCTGCTGAGTGTTTCCAGCATTTTTTGTTTTTATTGCAGTTTTATTAATACAGCTGAAAATGGGTTTATCACCAAAAATAAGCATTTTTAATAAGGGCGTCCAGTCCTCCGCCTGTGAGTAGCCCGTCTTAAAATGACTTCAAAAAAAAACTATGCTGAACCATTTAATAGTTTCATTGGTGTACACTAGTCAGTTTCTTAATAAATGAAATATTTTTTGATATGAAAAAACTTTTAAAATGTGCCTACTAGTGCCTGTGAGCCTGAGAAAATGAGTGCACTTTGAAGAGCCTTTCCGAACCAGCGCAATCAGCGGAATCTCGCAAGTTCAACCTGGAGGCGTGGCCAGTTTTGTGGACGGAACCAGATTCGGGCAAATTGAATCTTGAACAAACGTAAAAGATTGCAGAAAACACAAGCGCAAGTGGTTTTGGCGTAACTCACGTTTAAAATTCTGCGATCTTTTGCGGTGATTCAGCCGATTCCGCCCGGATTGTGCGGATATAGCTAACGGGAATGAACGGAATCTCAACCCCAAAGGCCTCAGAAATCTACAATCCTTCCAGCATACTTGCACAGTACGTTCGGTGGGAATCCATCAGAAGGGCCGGAATCTAGGCTGGGACCCAGATACGGCAGATTCTGGCCTGGTGTAATAATTTCCATTTGGTCTTGTAAAGGCGCGGCCAGGACTGGGTCCCCAGCTACTCAGTTGGTGGCGACAAGAGTGGTGGCCAGTACAGAGTGGGGCATACCAGGCTGCTGAACAATGGAAACAGGGCCCATCTGGAGATCCGGGCAGAGATCGTGGACAGGGCCCCCAAAGAGACCCATGAAATCGGTTTGAAAGTATTATTATTTGTACCCCATTTACAAAGTAAGTCGCCGGGAGCAGTTTCCAGCTATTTCCAGCAACCCATCCCTTGGCACGCCACTCTTTGGCCAGATCAGCCTCACTAACAGTAGGCACCTTCGATACAATCGTAGTGGCATGGTCACCTGCCATTGGCATGCAGAGCAGGGACTTCCTCCTGACCCCTTGAAATTTGGCAGAGTCAGAGGTATAGGTTCCAGGCACATCTCGGCACTTAAAATGGGATGCACCACACAGGCTGTAAATATTTTAAACCTAGATTTCAGTCTTTGCAAAGGCAAAAAAAGCAGCAGGCAAAACCAATGGCTGGCAAAATAAATGTGGAAACAGGAAATGGAATCTGTGGATGAATGATGGAGCCTCACAGTACCCAACATCCACCACCCCTCCCCCCCCCCCCCCGCCTTATTTCTAAGCATACAAGATTGTAAGTGTGAGATAAAAATCCAAGAAATATAACAGACTAACAATGTCAATGTTAGTTACATGAAGAAGGCATTGAATGGAGCAGTGGGATTCCCTGCAATAAAAACCCGGGAATCAGTACACTCAGGATGCTGAAGATCCCCATTTTTCACATTTACACATTTACTCATAACCAGTCAGTTTGTTTATCGTGTTTCCTAAGAAAGGGTTCCAATGACTATGACAGGAGTAGTTAATAACACAAAAGGTAATTTGTTTTCATTTGCATGTCTTTCAACATTCTCTGGTTTCGGACGGCTATGAATAATGACCGCACAGTTCGGACGCTGTCCTGTTACCAGACGCCGCACTATTTTGTAAACAAATAGAACTGGGCTAATATATAGCCAAGTCCAACTAAAGGAAACCATCGGCTTATCAATAAAAAGCACAAGTGTTATTTACGAGACAGAACCATGCAATTATGCCTCAAAGTGAAACATTAATTCTCTGGCATCATCAAAAGCAATCTGACAAAAATGTGACTACTGAGCTCATGATGCAGATTCCTATAAATAGTGCAAGGTTTACAAGAAGCCAGTCATGTATTTGACATTTATTTTCCTGTCTGCATGACTGACTATATTAAACTCATTAACCTTTTTATTACAGCTACATTTTCCAACTCCATTAAATACGGCAAAAATGGTAATTTGTTAAATAGCAAATTATTGGCTCATCTGTTATAAAATATTTGAAGGACCATATTAGCAGGTAATTTTCCAGTGATCAATTTATGCGTCTGTAATCACGACTCACTAATTCTTTAGAGGAACCCACCTTCCAAGAACATAAGGAGGAATTTCAGGTCAGCTGATGGAAGGACTTACCACGAGTTATGGTCGCTGATCTAGTTGCTTTTCTGTCCCACAGCAAGACATAGATTAAGGAAAACAAACTTTCTGTCAGTGATAATTGGGCATCTTGGGGCTGAATATCCATGGCCCCAAGGTACCCAAGTATCACTGACAGAACAGACCTATCACAACTCCAGGCGGAGTGTGGCAGAGGGGTTGCAAATTAGGTCGGGACCCGGATACACTGGCAGCTAATACAACTGGCGAGACCAAGCATACCAGGCCACTAAATGGCGGTTGTGCACCCCCACCTTTGAGGCATTTCCAGCCCAGTAGGAGCTTCTTTCCTGGGGTCCCATGCCCCAGGATCAGCACACTTCTGCTGCACTTTGGAGCTTTGAGGGAAGGCTGGTGCCTGTAATGCGCCCTAGTGGCTTGGGTTCCTGCCACAGCCATGCAAATGGAGTGATCTCCTGCTGAGCCCATGACCTCTGACAGGATCAGCACTAGAGCTCATCAGCAAGCACATCTCAACACCTACACTGGGATGTCAGCCCACAAGTCTTTGGCCCCCTTCTGCCTGAAGTGTTGAATAGTTTGGATTCAAAAGGGAATCAGAGTTTTTTGTTAAATTGAGAAACCTAGGTGAAAGGCCAAAAGTGCAAGACACACCCAGGTTGAAAAGAATAGGAAAGAAGATTGGATAAGTCAAGAAGAAGCAATTAGGTGATGCCAAGCTTGGGTTTCAAAATGATGTATATTGTATGAGAAAGGGAAGACTGAAGGAGGTAAGAAGTTCAACAGATTTAAGGTACTAGGAAAAAATGAGTTTGAGTACAAGATAGTAGGATGGGTCTTGATTTAAAGAAAATGAGGATGAAGAGTGTGTAGCATATAGTATTACCAATATGAGAAATATGCCATCATACAGTCTTCATCCCCAAGTTTCATGCTGTACTACAACACCAAATTTGAAAAGGATAAGAGAAAAGGTGGGATAATTCAAGAAGTGTTGGTTAATGCTAAATGTTGGATTGTTGGATGGTGCCAAATGTTTAGGTTTTGACAGGCTATAGATGGTAGAAGGAAGGGAAGCCTGAGGTGAAAATGAGTTTATAGGTTAGAGGTCAAGGAAAAAATTAATAAGAATAGGAAACTGTATAATAAGTCTTAATTTCAACACCAGGGGACCAACAAATGGAATGTGTATACAAAAGTCTAAACTTATGTGGAAACGCACTGACCACCAACATAAAGCATACACTTTTTAGCAGTGCTTATTTGTCAAGGTAACATTTCACAACCATGAAACACATAGTAAGAGAGAATCACATATGTGGCACTCAGTGCACAAAGAAGAAAAAAACAATCTTACCCTGAGAGTGTCCAAATGATGCAGCCTGATCATTAAAGTGAACCTGCAAAAGAAGTCATTTGTTTCATGGGAGGTAGTTCCTTGGTAAAATGATTTCATAGCTAAGAGAACACAGATGAACACGACCACTCCCTTTGAGAAGCTGAAGTACCAAGATTGGTATTTTAAATATTAACAGCAACCCTGAATAATCGAGAGGAAGCGATCGTAGTTGAGATCTTGTATCTAATGCTGAAACATGGATGCGCAAAAAAAAAATGTAGTTCTAAGAAAGAAAGGTAAAAAACTTGCATTTATAAAGTGCCCTTCACAACCTCAGGATGTCCCAAAGTGCTTTACAGCTAATGAAGTATATTTGAAGTGTAGTCACTGTTGTAATGCAGGAAATATGGCAGCCAACTTTTGCACAGCAAGGTCTCACAAACAGCAATGAGATAATGACCAGATAATCTGTTTTAGTGATGTTGGTTGAGTGATAGATATTGGCCAGGACACTGGAGAGAACTCCCTGCTCTTTTTAAATAGTTCCATGGGATCTTTTACCTGAGAGGACAGATTAGGCCTCCGTACTGCACTGAGGTGTCAGCCTGGATTATCTGCTCAAGTCGCTGGAGTGGGGCTTGAACCCACAAACCTCTGACTCAGAGGTGAGAGTGCTACCACAGAGCCAAGACTGACACCTTAAAATAATAGCTTGCTGGGAGTTAACATATTTGCAGCTCAGCAGAGACAACAACATTCCAAATATCAATTAAGTACTTACTAAACTGTTGTTATCTCAAAAGCTATGAGGTTTTTTTCTATGAGGTTTATATTTGTAATTTTTTTTTAATTCGTTCCTGGGATGTGGGTGATGGTGTGTGACTTGGAGGGGAACTTGGAGGTGGTGGTGTTCCCATGCGCCTGCTGCCCTTGTCCTTCTAGGTGGAAGAGGTTGCGGGTTTGGGAGGTGCTGCCGAAGAAGACTTGGTAAGTTGCTGCAGTGTATCTTGTAGATGGTACACACTGCAGCCACGGTATGCCAGTGGTGGAGAGAGTGAATGTTTAAGGTGGTGGATGGGGTGCCTATCAAGCGGGCTGCTTTGTCCTGGATGGTGTCGAGCTTCTTGAGTGTTGTTGGAGCTGCACTCATCCAGGCAAGTGGAGAGTATTCCATCACACTCCTTACTTGTGCCTTGAAGATGGTGGAAAGGCTTTGGGGAGTCAGGAGGTGAGACACTCGCCGCAGAATACCTAGCCTCTTATTGCCACAGTATTTATGTGGCTGGTCCAGTTAAGTTTCTGGTTAATGGTGACCCCCAGGATGTTGATAGTGGGGGATTCGGCGATGGTAATGCCGTTGAATTTCAAGGGGAGGTGGTTAGACTCTCGCTTGTTGGAGATAGTCATTGCCTGGCACTTCTGTGGCGCGAATGTTACCTGCCACTTATCAGCCCAAGCCTGAACGTCGTCCAGGTCTTGTTGCATGCGGGCATGGACTGCTTCATTATCTGTGGAGTTGTGAATGGCGCTGAACACTGTGCAGTCATCAGCGAACATCCCCATTTCTGACCTTATGTTGGAGGGAAGGTCATTGATGAAGCAGCTGAAGATGGTTGGGCCTAGGACACTGCCCTGAGGAACTCCTGCAGTGATGTCCTGGGGCTGTGATGATTGACCTTCAACCACCACAACCATCTTCCTTTGTGCTAGGTATGACTCCCGCCAGTTGAGCGTTTTCCCCGATTCCCATTGACTTCAGTTTTCCTAGGGCTCCGTGATGCCAGACTCGGTCAAATGCTGCCTTGATGTCAAGGGCAGTCACTCTCACCTCACCTCTGGAATCCTTTGTCCATGTTTGGACCAAGGCTGTAATGAGGTCGGGAGCCGAGTGGTCTTGGCGGAACCCAAACTGGGCATCAGTGAGCAAGTTATTGGTGAATAAGTGCCGCTTGATAGCACTGTCGATGACACCTTCCATCACTTTGCTGATGATTGAGAGTAGACTGATGGGGCGGTAATTGGCCGGGTTGGATTTGTCCTGCTTTTTGTGGACAGGACATATCTGGGCAGTTTTCCACATTGTCGGATAGATGCCAGTGTTGTAGCTGTACTGTAACAGTGTTATATAGTACCTTACATATCCTCAGGATGTTGTTCACAACTAATGTATTACTTTTGAAGTATCCTGTTGTTTTGTAGGCAAATTTGTGCACAGCAAAGTCCCAATTTGTGCACAGCAAAGTCACATAAACAGCAATAAAATGAATGATCAGTTAATCTGTTTTAGGTGATGTTGATTGAGGAATGAATGTTGCCCAGTTAATCTGGTTTTGGTTGAGTAGGTGACTGTTGGCCAGGACATTAGGAGAACTCCCTGCATTTCTTTGATAAAGGAGCATGGGTCCACCCTCAGTTTAACATTCATCCAAAAGGCAGCACTTGGGTGTACCTATCAGGAAAGGATGAACAGGCTGGGTCTCTTTTCTCTTGAAAAAAAGGCTGAGGGGTGACCTAATAGAGGTCTTTAAAATTATGAAAGGTTTTGATAGAGTGGATACAGAGAGAGTGTTTCCACTTGTGGGAAAGAGAAAAACTAGATATAATATATAGCCATCAATATAAGATAGCCACCAAGAAATCGAATAGGGAATTCAGAAAAAACTTCTTTACCCAGAGAGTGGTGAGAATGTGGAACTCGCTAGCACAGGGAGTGGTTGAAGTGAATAGTATAGATGCATTTAAGGGGAGGCTAGATAAGCATATGAGGGAGAAGGGAATAGAGGGTTATGCTGATAGAGTTAGATGAGGAAAGACGGAAGAGACTTGAGTGGAGCATAAACACTGGTTGGGCTGAATAGCCTGTTTCTGTGCTGTATATCCCATGTAATCACTTCCAACAATGCAGCACTCCGTCATTACTGCACTGGAGTGTTAGCCTAGACTATGTACTGAAGTCCTAAGTGGAGCTTAGGATCCAGAACTTTCTGACTCAGAGGCAAGAGTGCTACCACTGAACCAAGGCTGTCACTTATCAAATTTTATCATCGCATGGCTGACATGGATGCATGACTAACTTGGAGCGGTAGGGATGAAAAATGGGAAACTAAATGACCTGAAAACAAAACAAAAGGTTGTGAATGTCGGAATGTGAAATTAAAACAGAAAATGCCAGCAATGCACAGTGTGTTGATCAGCATCTGAAAGAGAGAATGACAGGTCAACTTTTAGGGCGGGTAACTCTTCATCACAGAAGAACATAAGAAATAGGAGGAGTAGGCCACAACTGTATTGCTGATCTATCTTTCTTTTTCAGATGCTGACTGACCTGTTGCGCATTTCCTGTTATTACTTTAAACACTTCAGTAACACGCCTTAAAAGTCTAAGTAAAAGAAAAACATAAGCATCCCTACGGCTGTACTCACGTGCCGCGGTAATGAACTAATTGGTGGCAGGGCTCTACAATGCGTCCCATTGGCCTGGTCCCTGTGGGTAAAGCTATGCCTTCTCTTTTCGCTACTAGTGGCACAGCCCATCCTTTCTGAAACAAAAAGACAGAAACTAATTGATTCATTAATGAACATTTGACAGATAAACCCAATCACTGTGCCTCTAACTGTGGGTCATGTTGTTTCAATTAACCAAAAAGGTCATCTTTCTGTTAATACACCGCAGATTGCTATCGGCAACATTCTTTTTACCAACACGTGAACTTGAGAAGTGAAAAATCATCAAAAATATATTCTGAATGCAGTGCACGGGCTGAATTAAACCAGAGTCAGGCCCGTTAGTGTGGTTGTGGCCTTTCATGCTAGGTAGATGGAGTCATGGTCAGGCAAAGTACACGTGCCCATTAACTGCACTTCCGGTCTGTGACAGACTGAAGCTCAGCAGCATAGCATGTGTTGTTTAGTGATACATAACATTAGCCTGATCTCAATTTATTTTTCTTTACCCCAATTTTCTCCCCTCTTCTAAAGACTGGTTCTTCATCTGGTTAATGTCTCACGGCAATAAGCATCCTCCAGGTCTTCACCCAAATGGCAATTATTAATGCATGAGCCTTGACAGTGACTGTTGGCAGGCTATTTGACCATTTGGACCATCACAGCAGAGTCTGATCTATCCTCACCTGAAATACACACTTGAGCAGGGATCATTGGATAGAAATTATGGACAGAAACACTGGCCAATTTTCCTGTCCCCATACGGGGCACTGAGGCCAATTATAGCACCACATTGGCCGAGATAAGCAGCTTCAGCACAGGCCACTAATTAACCCTGGGATCTTGCTACGCTGCATGGCTCAGCTACTTCTTGGCTAAACCTACTGAGCCATGAGGAAAGCCCTCGGCCTTAAATGCAATGCCAACTTTCATGCTTGTGATCATCTAAACATCCTGTTACCAATCCCATACACTCAATAGTTGGCTGTGCTCAAAAGGAATGCAGAGCAGAGATAGGGCTGCAACACTAGAAGTGCGGGATCAGTGAATTTACCTTTATATCCAAACAAGTCAGGTAACCATTAGCAGTCTCAATTATAGATGCATGCTTTTAAAAATTGCAATTTTAAAAGCACAACACATGGATTATCATTTTACAAGGAACTGTGCTCATACAGAAATATTCTTCCACTAAACCAGGAAAATCTCCTGTTCGCTCGCCAGCCTGTGCCAAGTTAGCTAATCTCAGCCACAGTGGCATTAGGGGTGCTAGAGTACGCCTCAATGCCCCAGGCTAGACTTTCTGCTCCTGAACACTTGAGCAGTTCTAATTAGGGAAATCTATGTGAAAATGAGGCACCCCTGTTGAAAAAAAAAAATCACACAGTTGTTTTTTTTTTATGAAGTGTCTTTTCAATAAATGTCCTAATTAAATTGCAGAGAAAAATACAACCGTAACAATTTGAAACAAAAATACCAGGAACACACACACACCTTCTGACAAGCAAAGTACTTCTAGACATCTCACATTAATTGCCAATTCCATAGGTATTCAGCACTGCATACAGATGTATTATCCTTTTCATTTTCAAGAGTTGTTAAATTACTACCCATTTGGGACAAGAGTGAGAACTTTTGACAAAACCCCTTAGAACTTCTAGAGTGAAATATTATATTGTACATCAACTTACATTGAGTCTATAACACAAAAACAGGCCATTTGGCCCAACTGGTCTGTGCTGGCATTTATGCTCCACATGAGCCTCCTCCCACCCTTCTTCATCTAACCCTATCAGCATATCCTTCTATTCCTTTCTCCCTTATGTGTTTATCTAGCTTCCCCTTAAAGGTATCTATGCTATTCGCCTCAACTACTCCTTGTGGTAGCGAGTTCCACATTCTTACCACTCTTTGGGTGGTCTATAGAAAAGCATTGCTAAAACCACCTAGTTTTTTTTTTAAACAGTACGTAGTTGGCTATATGAGCAGATAAGATTCCCCAACCTCAGGAATATTTGTCAGTAATGGTTTAAAATTTCCACTACAGGTCTGAAAGGTCTATTGCAATTCAATCTACCTAAATTCAGTTTCCATGTTGTCAAAAATTTCAAAAATGAACATATCTTTTGTATGCTAAATTCGCATCTAGCAAACATACCAAATTTGTAACATTTTATCTTTCCTGCCTCTTACCTTAGCGCAGAATATTCCTTCAGTTCCTTCCTTCCCTCCCACCCACCCCTCCTCCCTGCCTCTGCACCTGCTTAAAATCTGTTACATCTCCAGCTTTTTCCAGTTCTGATGAAGGGTCCCAGCCCTGAAGCGTTAACTCTGTTTCTCTCTCCACGGATGCTGCCTGGCCTGCTGAGTGTTTCCAGCATTTTCTGTTGTTATACCAAATTTAAAGTCAGTTAGCCTTGTTTTATTCAAAGTATGTGAGTGTGCTCTCCTAACCCCTGTGCTAAAATGTAACCTATTATTGTAAGTAATAAATCACATTTTCACACGCACAACTTGAATTGTCTGTTTTATCAGATTCTTGGTCCTTTCAGATTTGAACAATGGAACACAAACACAACCATATGTCTTAAGCACTAAATAGGTTAAAATATGCTGCGTTGGATCTACGCGAAATAGTAATCTTCAGTGAGAGGCTCAGAGTATCTGAATAAAAGTAAAACTAACCACACCATACAGATTGGTTTAAAGAATACAATATGTAACTAATATTGCTGCTTCACCATTTATCACATATCTGTTTATGGAACCTTGCTGTGCACAAACTGGCTGCCACATTTCCCTACATTACAACAGTAACTACATTTCAAAAAGCAGGTCATGGGCTGTGAAGTGCTTTGGGGCTTCCTGAAGACATGTAAGGTGTTTTATAAATGCAAGTTCCTTCTTTCAAAACAGTTCTACAGACCCCAGCGGTTCTAGCTCTGTTCAGAATGTCACTGAGACAGTTAGATCTTTTTTACACAGGGAAAGAACTCTTCACATCAGATGGCCAATTGTATTTTGGATCCATTTTATTCAGTGCAATCTAAATTTTAGAGGGTTAGACCCGAGACAAATATCCAAGTTGTCCACTCCTCCTCCATCCAAATCCAGAACTATGAGGTGTACGTCTCTGGAGGCTATCATGCAGCATTTGCTCCCGACAGACCACTAGAAATTGCAGACACACACATATTATTTGCTAGCCAGTAAAATAGCTGCTCATCCCTAGGCTCTTTTACCTGTCTTTGCCACTGTGGCTCCAGCCAAACAGCAGCCACTCGGCTGCCAAGCACTAAGGAAATGTGAAGTGGCATGCCTGCACAGAGGATTCATTTTTCCCGCTCCAAATGGGTGCCACTATTTGTATTTTTTGTTAATGGATCATCACATCCAAACATGAAATGTCTCAACTGAACCAAATCCTGGGCATTCAACAAATAACTCAAGCCGGTACAACTCGCGCCACTTTGCATTCAGAATGCGGCTCATTGCTTGTCCCAAAGTATTCACAGCTTTAAATCCCTAAACAGTTTCCCTCTAAAGTGATAGGTAGTATTAATAAAGTGATCCGATCATGGAGATAAAACTCTCAGACTGTAGTGTATATCGATTCTGTTTGAGTGGTTTCTTCACGTTTGATATTCAAAAGAAAATGAAAATTGAAGTACCTCCTGCTCTTCTCTTTGAATTTCAGCAACGAGCTCATTATGAGCCACTAAACTTTAACAAATCATTTCAAGTTCTGAAGTGGCTTTTTCACAGGCAGTCATAATTCTAAATGAACCACATTACAGAGGCAGCTGCCTGATGAGCTAGAAATTCGGTGCATTTGCGCCTCCCGTTAGCGCCTCCAGGGGGGTGCTAACGGGGCGCAAACGACTTTTCGCCCGGGCACAGCACCGCTAACGACTCCTGCTAAATTTGCGGGAGTTTAGCGGCGGCGGTAACCCGTAGCGCCCCACTCCGCTGTGCCCCTTTTTCACCCCACCTGCAAAATTGGCCCGTGCCCCCTGAATCTGCGCCGGGCGATGACAGCGACCAATTCAGGGGGCGGGAACGGAGCGGCAGGAGGCTCGCGGGGCGCTAACTAAAGGGGAGGTGGCGGGCGGGGAAAAGAAAAATCGTCCGACTTACTTGTCACGGCCCATTGCATCTTTGAGTGCAGTGTCCATGCCGCGATCTGGCAGCCCGGCACTCCTCGAGTGCAATGCTGCTGGCACAGCACCCCGCTCCCCGGTGGTCCAAGTAGGGCCCCGCAGAATTGTGGGCTTAGGGCCCTCCCCTTTAATGAGGGGAAGAGCCCTTCCATGCAGCAGCACTACGTGGCCCAGTGCGTAGCGCTGCAGAACGCACCGCACCAATATATGGGGTTAGCGCTCTAAGAAGTGGAGCGCTTGAATTAGCGCTCCACCTCCCTCTTGGGGCGCTAAAACTGAATTTAGTGATTGCCAGCGCTATTTTTCGCCAGGCGCTAAATTTAGCACCCAGGCGATGTTAGTGACCCAAAATGGTTACTAACGAATTTTTCCCCCCTATTTATTTTAAATTTCAACCATAAAACTGGCTCGCTGGAAAAGTGACATTAAAGGCTGGTTTCCTGTTTTGTTCTAAATGCTGCATTTGTGCCTTTAAAAGGCTTACTGCTCCGTGCTATGGTATTTGAACTTTCTACCCTCCCCAGAAAAAAAAACTTTCCATTTATGTCACTGGGTTTTTAAAATACCAGATAAGGAAAATGTTAGAGAGAAGTCACATTTGGCTTTTTTAAAAATTAATACTTCAATCTTAAAGAAACTAAGCATTCTTGTACCAAAATAGGCTCTGTAACCAGCTGATTTGTTTTCCCTTTGTGTGGGGACTGGGGGAAAGAATTCTCAGTCTTTGTATTTTATATTTTGACAGCAAATCATTATAAGAAAACCTGAGTAAAAGGGTTGCGAGTGCTGGACATCCCAAATATAAACGGAAAATGCTAGAAATGCACAGCAAGTCCACCAGCATCTAAAAGAGCACGATAGATTAACATTCAGGTATAGCCTTTCATCAGAATACAAGAGGACCTGAGCTTTGGTTTCAGATCTGGACTAACCAAATCTCACTGCAGAAAATGCTCGCACTCAATGTAGAGTGTGGAGAATGTCTTGGAGTTGTCACTAATGTAGCAAACAAGCTTTTCTTAAAAGAGTTGCTGCCTCTCATACAATTTCCTTGCGACCATTCCTCTCAAGAAAGCAGTGTCTCATGAAAACATAAATAATTGTGGAACAAGAAATGCGCATTCAGCCCATCAAGCCTGCTCTTTCAACAGATCATGTACAATCTATCCCATCATAGACTCTACCACACCTATTGAATCTGTTGAGGGAAAGTTCCACTAAATTACTCACGAAACCCCCAAAGGTAACCAAATTAACTCTAGAATATCCATCATGTCTCTATGTCAACCCTGAGCTGAAAAGTTCTCTCGCTCTCTCTCACTTCTAGTCCTGTGAATTACACACATTAATACAATGGCACAACATCAATAAATCATTGACAAAATCTTCACCATAATAAACAGTGCAGCAAAGGACTGCAAGAAAGATTGGAACATACAGGGCATTTTACAGAGGGGTCAACAGGACAGCTTTCCTTCAAGAAAAATCAATTAAAAAGCTCACTAGTTCATGAAAAATAAACACCTTGGAATGCAAAACCGTTAATGCAAAACTCAAAACTGTAAAAAATGACAGATGGATTTTACAAACCAACCTGCTGCTAAAAATTATAATATATATATCAATAATTTTCATCACAGCAAATGAAAAGGGAGTACTATATGAAGTTTAGTTCCATAGAGTTTAAAAGTGTTGGAAAGATATTGAAGAGAGAAAAACAGAAGGAAAAAGTAACTGAAAAATAAATGTGGTGAAGCTGTCAAAAGACTGGGGGTATTTTTTTACCATTGGGCGATGTCATAAAATGGGCAATATTGAAGTCAATGGAAAGGAAAATCAGGCGTGGGGTATAATGGGTGGCTAGCTCGTTATTGCCCACTTTACGCCATCGCCCAAAGTTAAAATAACCCCCAGTAAGACTAAATCAAGAACTGGCCAAAGGAATTTCTGCAAGCCCTGAAAATAAAGCCATCTTTTATTTTTCTGTTAAATTTCCTTTTAAAATTATCCCATATTCTGAAAAATATGGATAGGTCACACTGTCATATACGACAAACAAACAAACTTGCATTTATATAGCACCTTTCATAACCTCAGGATGTCCCAAAGCGCTTCATAGCCAAAGAAGTACTTTTTAAGTGCAGTCACTTTTGTAATGTAGAGAAATGCAGCATCTAATTTGCACACAGCAAGGTCCCACAAACAGCAATGAGATAAATTCCAGGACAAACCAGCCCGATTGATTGCCACCCCATCCACCACCTTAAACATTCACTCCCTCCACCACCGGCGCACCGTGGCTGCAGTGTGTACCATCTACAAGATGCACTGCAGCAACTCGCCAAGGCTTCTTCGGCAGCACCTCCTAAACCCGCGACCTCTTCCACCTAGAAGGACAAGGGCAGGAGGCGCATGGGAACACCACCACCTCCAAGTTCCCCTCCAAGTCACACACCATCTTGACTTAGAAGTATATTGCCGATCCTTCATCGTCGCTAGGTCAAAATTCTGGAACTCCCTCCCTAACAGCACTGTGGGAGTACCTTCACCACACGGACTGTAGTGGTTCAAGAAGGCGGCTCACCACCACCTTCTCAAGGGCAATTAGGGATGGGCAATAAATGCTGGCTTTGCCAGCAACGCCCACATCCCATAAAAAACAAATTAATTTTTTTTTTAAATAACTTGATAATCTGTTTTAGTGATACTGGTTGAGGGATATATGTTGGCCAAGACAGCAGGAGAATTCCCCTGCTCTTATTCTATTCAAATAGTGCCATGAGATCTTTTATGTCTACCTGAGAGGGCAAAGGGGGCCTCGGTTTAATGTTGCAACTGAAAAACGGCACCTCCGACAGTGCAACATTCCCTCAGTACTAGGCTGAGGTGTCAGTATGGATTATGTGCTCAAATTCTGGTGTGCAGAACAAACCCACGACCTTCTAACTCCAAAGCGAGAGTGTTACTACTGAGCTAAGACTGATGCCTAAATACAAGACATTTTGGCCTAAAAATTTGATAGCACCGTGGCTGTATTACAAGGGTAAAATGGATGCCTAAGCATCCAATATGATGGGCGGCGTGCACGCGCACATTCCACACCAGAAGTGTGCCATCGGCATATTGGTAAAAGCTCATGCATAGGGGTCCAGGGCGCACGCCTGAAACAGGCATTAGGCCATTTGTATATGCATATAGGGCATCTCTAACAGTGCAGCACTCCCTCAGTACTGCACTAAAGTGTCAGCCTAGATTATGTGCTCATGTTTCTGGAGAAGGGGTTTGAACCCATGGCCTTCTAACTCAGAGCCAATAGTGCTATCACTGAATCGAGGCTGATATCTAAATTGTCTTCTTATTAATAAAGGCAAAAATGTTTGATGTAAAACTACTCAAAATAGCATCATGATAATATAGTATTTGACAAGAATATTAATTGCACACACTTACTCAAAATATATTTATATAAAAGTACAACAATCCAAATAAACGAATGAATGCAGTTGTGTAGAATTCTGACTGTAAACTTCAAAAACTATGGTGCCCCTCACCCCCTCCTCCCCCAAAAATTAAATGAATATAAAAAGGGTGTAAAGGGTGTTTATTTCATTTTTTTGCTCACCAAACAAAAATTTTACTTTCGCAAAACTAGAGAAGGGAAGAGGCCCAGCATAGCAGCCTTGAACGACAAGATTCTATGTGAATTTGCGGAGACCCTGAAAGCAAACCAAAAAAAAAAACAAATTTACATAGTAGAAAACAGAGATGGATAAGATTCGGTCTTTGCAGGTGCTCTAACAGAGCATGTATCAATCAAAACATAAAACCAGAGGCAGAACCATCAGATTTTGCTTTCCATAGATCTCTATCAAGTACGCATGCTAAGGGCATGATCGGTGGCATTTGAATAGCATGAAAGTGTTGAAGTACGAGAAGAGAATTTCAACAATAAAATAATGTTAAATTTTTAAAAACTGAGTGAGACAAAGATTTATGTTTAGTGCTGTAAAAATCGTCATTTAAAATATAATTTTCGTAGATGACATATGAAGGGAAGCGTGGAAATATTTTGAAAGTTGTGAGAAGACAAACAATATTCAACAGCTGAAGGATTGATAATCCCTCAGGGCACTCACACTGCTGCGATATCTAAGAGACAGCTCAGCATATAGTGTTTGAGGATCAATCATTGGAATTTAATAAAATATCAAATTCACATGGAAACAGGACAGATAGTCAATACTTAAATTTCAAAATCTGTACATTATTACTTTCCAAAGAATCCAGCTAAGATTTTCCATATCTTAGCAGTACCGAACACCCAAACAGTATTGTGTGCCCAAAGTATGGGGTCAACTGGATGCCTATTTGTGAGCAATCAACAAACTACCATAAATATCATGGCACAGGCAGAACTGAGCAGCTAAATGAGTTAAAGCAACTTTTAAAAACTGGGTCTGCAAAACATTTCCGCTAGATGTTAAATGTTATTGAGCGCTGGTTGTACATCTCAAGATCTGTACAACACTTGACAGAATAGGATTTTGGGGGTTGTTTTGCATATAAGTCTGTGTCAGTACAACACTGGGTTATAAAGCATAATATCAGTTACATTAAAGCACCATAAATATTTTGTTTTGGAAAGCTAATTTCATTATTTGTAGATTTAATGCAATATTCACTTTGTTAACAAAGAAAAACGAAGTCAATTTTACTCATATTAGATGCAAAGATGCCCTTTTAAGAGAGTAGAGTGAATCAAATTATTTTTCAACTAAGTTTGGATTGATTCTAACTTTATTTAAAATGCTACATGAAGAGCCCAACGTCTACGTCTCAATAACTGAATAATCTCAGGCATTTTCACAATACCCAGGGACATGAGGAAGGAAATCCACTCTTTCCACTATTATTTGTCAAAGTACTGCCAACTTTAGCAGTACATTTGATATTAGAGCATAAGATTTGCATTGATCCAGACAATCTTATTTCCCACTTCACTAACCTCACGGAATTCACTTACCCTTTATCAAAATATTAGTTTTCAACATACCTAATTTCTTCCAGCCTCTGAAGCATTTGACACAAGTAAGAAAACGTACCTCTTTGCCAGTTCTTCCTGATAGCGTATGGCCTTTAGCTCAACTTGACATCAGATTTCCGCACGGTAGTGGAGTCCGCTCGCAGATGATGTGACTAGGAACATTTCACCCACTCACCAACCCGCAAGCTCATCTCCTGTGGTCCAGTTTGATAATCTTCTTGTACCATAGGCTTGGGGGTTCTTAGCTCTCACACCTTGGTAGCTGGCACAACAGACATGCGGATACCTCTGCTTGATCACAAACAGGCTGAAGTCCCATAGCATTTAAAGAAAATATATATACACAAGGCCAGGTTCATATTTCCTACTGTCCAGCATATAAACTTGGAGCACGAGTCTTAAAGGCTGATGGTAACAGAATAAACAACTAGAAAAATGAATATACTGCTGTGGGTACAAGATCTTTCTGCAGTAACCGTACACTCACTGGCGGAGAAAAAATACCAATAAGCTCACTGATTATCAGCTGCATGTTTGCCAGACCAGTTAGATGTGACAAGCCCCTTCCTGAAGGATGTGTGAAGAACATGAGTAAACTTTAAAGTCATTTTTCTGGTGCCAGCCCACAAATTCAATTTCACAACTTGCCAGTCTAGTACCACAACTGCTAGGCTACCATACCCTGATAACAGCACTTACTTCAATCTTCATAAATCGAAACAGAAGTCATGATGCGTAGATGCCGGTGTTGGACTGGGGTGGACAAAAATGAGAAGTCGCACAACACCAGGTTATAGTCCAACAGTTTTATTTAAAATTCCGAGCTTTCAGAGCGCTGCTCCTTCTTCAGGTACAAGTACAGTGAGGGAATACAAATCGGCAGTATATATACACATAGAACAATGTGTCTGTAGAGATACAATCTGTTAGGGAGGCATTCTGTTAGGAAACAGAAGTGACAGGTCTGATGAAGGAGCCCACCCAAACATTAATCTTTCTCCTTAAGATAATGGACTGACCGGCTGTACATTTCTAGCACTTCCTGATTATTTTAAAATCTAAGGTATAACTGCATTAGCTGCATGTAATTAAGATTTCACTGTAACTCATTACCTCAATCCAAGGAATCGGGTAGATAAGTGAATCACACAATCATTCCCTTAGCTCCTTTAGGTTTTTATACATGACAAATCTTTTTAAAGTATCTTCATTGCTCAGAAAGTGAATTGATTATACCATGGGGGAAAAATTGGGTGATGCCCATTTTGGGGCGCTAATGTCGCCATTAACACCCCGAAAAAGTTAGCGCCCCTCCACCGTAAATTCAGTAGTAGCGCCCCAAGCAGGAGGCGGGGCGCTACTGGAAAGTGCTCCACCTCCTGCTTGGGGTGCTACTACTGAATTTCGCAGCGCTACACCGCTGCAAAACCGTCCCCTGAACCTGTCGCACATATCGTCCGCCGATAGGTCAGGAGGCACAAGGGAAGTTTCCGGCCGGGGCGCAAGCAGGGCGCTGCGCACGGCGATGACGTCATCGCTGCCGGCGTGGTGCGCTACCGGCTACCACCGCCACTAACCTCCCTCTGAATTTCGCGGGAGGCGTCAGTGGCGCCGCGCCCAGACGTCAGGGGATTTGCGCCCCGTTAGCGCCCCCAGGGGCGCTAACGAGAGGTGCAAACCAACCCAATTTTTCCCCCCATGATGTCTGAATTATACAGCAGTACTTGTTCTGGCATGTCATCCTTCAATCTATTTGACCATCCCCTATTCCTCAGCTTCAACCCCTTTATTCACATCAATGAAGAAAGCTATTCGGTCATCATGGTTTACTGGACTATCATGAGCCACTTATGAAATTGTTACTTTCTCGATCAGATTGCTTTGAATTTCCACAGCCAATTGAGTATAGAAGGCAGTGAGTATAATGAGAAAATAATTTTAAAAAACTGCCAGTATGTTAAACCAACTTATTTAAAATATAAATCTTCCTGTTAATAAAAAGATCTTAGCATCAAAAGATTCATAAATTAAATCCATTACCAAGCAAGACACACGGGGATAAATAACTATCGGCGATGTTACTGTGCAAATGGTTAATGTTCTCATACCAAGTTCCTCTCTCTGTGCTATTTTAATGGAATTGTTCATCCATTAATCTATTTAAAATAACAGAGAGATAGGAATTTGATACAAGTGTAATAAGCGTTTGTGCAATAACATCGCCAGTAATTTGCAACGTGAATCCTCTACCAAAAGTAGAAATGCTCCCTGATACCAATTTCAATAATTCACTTGTTTGTGCTGAGTTAGTTGATTTCAGCCAAGTAGTGGCACTAAATTTGGCCTCAGGACCCTGAACGAGGGAGGGGTAAACTAGCCAGAATTCGCCTCCTGATCGCTAACCATTGACCCCCTGCTGGAAGTATGTATCTGAGGATGTCGGGTGAGAATCAGATCAGGCTCAGCTGTGATGCCCCCACAGTGAAATAGCCTGCCAACACTCTGTCTAGGTTCATGCATAAAGTACAGCCAGTTTGGTGAGAGATGGGAAGTTCTTAAAGCCTGTGGAACTGTACCTAAAATGTTACTGCCTTCAGGGATAGAGGAAGAGTGAAAAAATATGAGGAAGTAAAATAATCTAGCCTCTATTAGATATTCTGCAGCAAAAAAAGTGCCTCGTGTATAACGTGAATGTTGACTCACCGATTTTGGAAGAAGTCCTCAGTCATATCAGTCCAATATTAATAATACCGGCTTGTTATCAGTTGCCTCCTAGAAAAGCTTCACACACCAAAATTCCAGGTACGGAATGTAGCTAGATTTTACTATCTTCAAACATCTCAATTAGAATGATGAATTAGCAGTTGACATTTTACCCAAATAGAAAATCTAAATCTACATTATGTGGAATCTATTTTATTTAAGTGGATAGTTAAACATAGGCCATCCTACATCCTTTTTCTCCCGTCTGTATCCCCACTGCGTTGAAATCTAATCTAATCATACCATCCCCTATTATAACATTGATTTCAGAATCTCAAAACTGAAAAATTCCTTCCCTGTCTCGGTCTTCTTTACTTACAATCATCAGATCTGTAAAGTGCAGGCTTGGTGTCGCCTATTCACTACTTTTTGATTTACCTCATTTTTTTTCCTACTCTTTTCAATCTTAGTACGTCCTAAACTATGGCCTTGGGCATGGGTTGCCCAAATAAAAGAAACATACCATTGTATTTTTCAAAACATGCATTTGATCTTCACGAAGAGTATATTCACCAATCAGAACAGCAGTTGATAATTGAACACCCACAATTCATACATGCATAGATATTCAAAGTAGTTTATCTGCTCCATGATTCACTTCAACTGGACTAAGGAAGCTATATACCTCTGCATTTTATTTATCCACAATATGCACAATACACATTTATCAAGCATTGAAGAATTATTTGGTTGGTTAAAAATAAGTTTAGAGTTCATCTAAATGAATAAAATAATTTTCTCTTTAATCTGTGTTGATATTTTAGGCTAGATTCCAGGGTTCAAGTTCAGATGCATAATTCACAAAAGCAAAGTTAGGGCAGAATCATATAAGGATTATATAAGTGCAAGTTTTATGGGTGACATCTGAATCCCCTATTGCTCACTTCAAACCATCCATTATTTATTTTAATCTATATTTGGATTTAAGACTGTGAGAGAGTATTTTAACATAAGTACATAATAGTTACTTAAAAGTCTTGCATTTCTATAGCGCCTTTCACGACCACCGGATGTCCCAAAGTGCTTTACAGCCAATGAAGTACTTTTTGAAGTGCAATCACTGTTGTAATGTAGGAAACGCAGCAGCCAATTTGCACACAGCAAGGTCCCACAAACAGCAATGTGATAATGACCAGATAATCTGTTTTTGTTATGTTGATTGAGGGATAAATATTGGCCAGGACACCGGGGAACTCCCCTGCTCTTCTTCGAAATAGTGCCATGGGATCTTTTGCGTCCGCCTGAGAGAGCAGACGGGGCCTCGGTTTAACATCTCACCGAAAGACGGGTCTCATCCAAAATTCACAGGATAATTTAGTAAGGTATTTATTCTGCAGTGTAAATAAAATTATAAGACTATTGGATGCAAAGTTTGTTTTATAATCCCCATTCTGAGGAAGGGTCCTTCCCAAAACATGAACCCGTCTTTCCCAGCAAGATGGTGACTGACTCTTTTTGCATTTCAGATTTCCAGTTGTGTTCTTTCTTTTTATTCTATATATAATTACCTGCTAACAACCATTTGATTTCAAATTTCGATTAGGCACTTTACAGCCTTCCGGACTCAACATTGAGTTTAACAATTTCAGATCATAACCTCGGCCCCCATTTTTTTGGATGGCAGCTGTTGATGATTCTGCTATTCCCATTTATTCCTCTTTTAGACCTATCTTTTGTTTCTTTACTTGTTTCATTACCATTTCCTTTTGCCTTGCACCATCATCCCTTTTGTCATTTAATTTCTCCTGCCTTCCACCCTATCACAGACCTTCCCTTTTGTTCTTTCCTCCCCCCCCTTTCCCTACCTCTGTATTTGCTTGAAACTTAGAAACATAGAAAATAGGTACAGGAGTAGACCATTCGGTCCTTCGAGCCTGCACCGCCATTCAATGCGTTCATGGCTGAACATGCTACCTCAGTACCCCATTCCTGCTTTCTCGCCATACCCCTTGATCCCCTTAGTTGTGAGTGTTATATCTAACTCCCTTTTGAATATATTTAGCGAACTGGCCTCAACAACCTTCTGTGGAAGAGAATTCCATAGATTCACCACTCTCTGGGTGAAGAAGTTCCTCCTCAGCTCAGTCCTAAATGGCTTCCCCTTAATCCTTAGACTGTGACCCCTGGTTCTAGTTTTCCCTACCATTGGGAACATTCTGCCTGCATCTAATTTGTCTAAACCAGTCAGGATTTTAAATGTCTCTATAAGATCCCCCCTCATTCTTCTGAACTCCAGAGGATACAAGTTCAGTTGACCCAATCTTTCTTGATATGTCAGTCCGGCCATCCCAGGAATCAATCTAGTGAACCTTCGCTGCACTCCCTCAATAGCAAGAATGTCCTTCCTTAAGTTAGGAGACCAAAACTGCGCACAATACTCCAGGTGTGGCCTCACCAAGGCCCTGTACAACTGTAGCATCACCTCCCTACTCCTGTACTCAAATCCCCTTGCTATGAAGGCCATCATTCCGTTTGCTTTCTTGACTGCCTGCTGCACTTGCATTCCCACCTTCAGTGACTGATGTACCATGACGCCCAGGTCTCGTTGCACGTCCCCTTTCCCTAATCTGCCACCATTCAGGTAATAGTCCGCCTCTCTATTTTTACCACCAAAGTGGATAACCTCACATTTATCCACATTGTACTTCATCTGCCATACATTTGCCCATTCACCCAACCTGTCCAAGTCACTCTGTAGCCTCCTAGCATCCTCCTCATTGTTCACACTGCCTCCCAATTTAGTGTCATCCGCAAATTTGGAGATATTACATTTAATCCCTTCGTCCAAATCATTAATATATAATGTAAACAGCTGGGGTCCCAGCACCGAACCCTGCGGTACCCCGCTGGTCACTGCCTGCCATTCTGAAAAGTACCCATTTACTCCTACTCTTTGTTTCCTGTGTGCCAACCAGTTCTCAATCCACGTCAACACATTACCCCCAATCCCATGTGCTTTAACTTTGCTCACCAATCTCTTGTGTGGGACCTTGTTGAAGGCCTTCTGAAAGTCCAAATACACCACATCTACTGGTTCCCCCCTGTCCACCCTATTGGAAACATCCTCAAAAAATTCCAGAAGATTTGTCAAGCATGATTTCCCTTTCACAAATCCATGCTGACTTGGACCTATCATGTCGCCACTTTCCAAATGGTCTGTTATGACATCTTTAATAATTGCTTCCATCATTTTACCCACGACCGATGTCAGGCTGACCGGTCTATAATTCCCTGCTTTCTCCCTCCCTCCTTTTTTAAAAAGAGGGGTTACATTGGCCACCCTCCACTCCATCGGAACTGATCCAGAGTCTAAGGAATGTTGGAAAATGATCGTCAATGCATCCACTATTTCCAAGGCCACCTCCTTAAGTACTCTGGGATGCAGACCATCAGGCCTTGTTATATCTCTAGCTTTTTCCAGTTCTGAGGAAAGGTCATCGACCTGAAATGTTAACTCTGTTTCTCTCTCCACAGATGCTGCCTGACCTGCTGAGTATTTACAGCATTTTCTGTTTTTATTTCAGATTTCCAGCATCCGCAGTATTTTGCTTTTGTGCTAATAACCATTGATGGACATGGTATAAGTTGCATATGATTTTTCCCTTTTAGGGTACATTTACACTAGAATTGTAGCACTGGTGCGAGGCAGTTTCACATTGCACTGACACTGCTTTGATAGAGATAGATTTTCCTGTTATTGCATTGGGGCATATTGGATTGACAGACTGCAGTACACAGAGGAAAATCGGAAAGAAAAGAGAACCCAATGCACTGTGCCCAGGCAATCCAATATAATCATGTGCAATAATAGGAGAATCTGCCCCACAGTGTAAATGGAACCTGAATTTCGAGTCAGGGCCAGACCTGACACAGACTGAAGTGGAGCAAGATTCCCTGGAGGAGGAATTCTCAATCCATTTCACTCCAGAGTTAGGTCAGACCTTAAACATACAATTTATGCTACATAAGATTAGCATAGGTGTGAAGCCAAAACCACGTTGTACCAATAGTAAGCTTGTGTAAATACAACCTTCGTTAAAAAGTAACTAACAAAAATTTTCAACCCATTGTGGACAATTTTTTAAAATTCATTCATGTGGGCATCACCAGCAAGGCCAGCAATTATTGTCCATCCCTAATTGCCCTCGAGAAGGTGGTGGTAAGCAGCCTTCTTGAATAAGTGGCTTGCTAGGGCATTTCAAAGGGTAGTTAAGAGTCAACCACATTTCTGTTGGTCTGGAGTCACATATAAGGACAGCAGATATTAGTGAGCGAGATGGGTTTTTACAACAATCCCGTAGTTTCATGGTCCATTACTGATACTATTCCAGATATATTTAATTAATTGAATTTAAATTCCTCAGTTGCCATAGTGGGATTATGAACTCATGTTGCCTGGATCATTAGCCCAGGCCTCTGGATTACTAGTCCAGTAACACAGCCACTATGCTACCATACACTGAGCAATTCTGGGAACAAAATCCAATCCCACCACTTCATACTGTAACACACAAGTCCACCATGAACTATATGTTCTAATTTTAGAAACTGGAGTGTTAATCTTTTTTTTAAACAGCTATTTATAGAAATTCCAAATGCTTCAGTTTTCCACAGAGTGAGCCTCAGGATTTTGTTAGTATTTTGTTACGTTAAAGGGGGGTATATAAATGCAAGTTGTTGTTAGCAGCAGAAACCTGGCCAATCAGGCCTCTTCCGCAATAATGCTCATTTTGCACCTCTCAAGAGGCTTAACAACCATTTAACAAGTCAAATAACAGTGAAGGGAACTGGAGGGAATAGAGCAGAGCAACAGATTTGTACAACCAGATTCACTGACATAACGACCACTTCTGGATTTTGAAAGACTGATTTGTATATTTAGAGACAATAGAAAATGTAGTGGTTTCCCTTATGTCTGGAATCAACCTCTGAGTTTTGAAATCAGATTTAAATGTAAAACTACAATAAAAATGTTAAAACTTGTGTCCATGAGGTGCTTGTGCAGTTCATATTAAAAATGATATAAAACTAGTTTCTAGGTGAGTTGTAGCCTACATTTTACTGTACAAGTTATTTGAAGAACCAAACCAGAAGATCTTTGATTTCTAGAGGGAAAATAATATGCGCAGGTGAGCAGCATATTGGCACTTTTCAACAGTTTACTGCTCCGTCGATTTAAATTACCCACGTGAGGAGGGCTGCTCAGCTGTTTAAAGTCTGGTGAGCACATCACAGTAAACTGTTCACGAACCCAATGGTAGTTGGTTGCGTTGGTGCTTAGTCCTGGTGGAGCTTGCACTCCTATCAGCTTTCCCCCACAAACTCTTCTACTAAACCATTAATGTAGCCAATGCTATGCTGAACAGATACTCAGTTTAGATGCTCCCTCATTGAAATAACTCTAGTTCAATGAGTGAGCCAATTCCTACCTGATCAGTTTTATTTCATAGTGGAAAACTGGTAAATATTTGAAGCAGAGGAAGATACAAGACTATGAGCAGAGCAGTGGGATTACTTGAAGACAACAGTTCTGACGAAAGGTCATCAACCTGAAATGTTAACTCTGTTTCTCTCTCCACAGGTGCTGCCTGACCTGCTGAGTATTTCCAGCATTTTCTGTTTTTATTTCAGATTTCCAGCATCCGCAGTATTTTGCTTTTGTATTGGGATTACTTTCAGATTGCTCTGTCAAAGAGTGGCATAGGTACAATGGGCTGAATGGCCTCGTTCTGCGATTATATACTTCTATGGTGCTATGATGCTTCAACCCAAAGTAACTACACTGCATTCATTTCTCCTACAATTCAGTTAGGGAATGCCACACTCAGACCAGGTACACCTCTCACTAAGGTAGGACAACAACAGTGGAAACCAATAAATGCCATAATGTTGCCAACAACTCGAAAGAGGTCATTACGGATCGGTGGATGTGATTGTACAATAGCACATTTGTGGCAGAACAATTTTTTTCTTGTACTTTTCAAAATTTCAAGAATTTGATTTTCAACCATTTCTTTGGCCGGAATTTTCCCATTAAAAAAACGGGTTTGGAGCGTGGGGGCAGTTAAATTGTTAAAAATGGGATCCCCAATCTGACCCCGCCTCCAACACACCCACTTCCGGTTTTGCCGGAGGCGGGACGGGGGACGGGCAACCAACCCGCTCCCAGGGGGCATTACCGTAATTTAAATATTGTAATGAGGCTGGAAATCTCTTTTCCCCCATCCATTTTGAATTTAACTGCCTGTGGACGCGTTTCGTGAAACCCGGCAGTTAAACCAAGGTGGGGACTGCTGCATCCAGGAGGTAAGTGGTTTTATGCCTACCCCCTGGATCCAGGGCCCTTGCCTAATCCACCCCCTGCGATTGGAGACCCCACCACGAGGCCTCCAATCGCATTCCCAGGCCCCTCCCACCACTGCCCCACCCCGGCCCCAGGCCTCCCCCACAACAATGATGATGAGGCCGGCCACGATCCTCCAGGTCGCTGGCTGACCCCCCCCCCCTCCGCGATTCCCGCTTGCCTGCCGATCCCTGGCCCCTCCTCGCTCCCTGATGACCCCCATCGCTTGCCGATCCCTGACCTCCCCGATCCCTGATCTGCTGCCGATCCTGCAACCCTTCCCACTGATCCTCGCTCCCCCTCCCGATTGCTGACCCCCCTCCCGATTCCCAACGGCATCCCTCCCCCAGACCGGCCCCTCGCAACTGAGGCCTACCCGCCCGCAGCCAGCCCAAGCTGGCTGGCTGTGGACGGGAAACCAAGGCCTCACATTCAAATTAGGCCGGTAAAGTCGGCAGGGCCTGCAGGATATCCAGCCTCCCGGGTTTCCCGCCCGCCTCGACCAACCCGCCTCCCCGAAGAAAATTCCGGCTTATGAGTCTGTTTCTTTAAAGAGATATTACAACATTTGGCATTAACAACTGACAGAATATAATCTTCACTGACATGATAGAAAACATACAAGAGACTAACAAAACTAAAATATTTGCCAGTCAATATCAGAACTCTGTGGGCTGAATTTAATTAAACAATGTTTCAATGTTGTTTCTCATTATCTGTAAACACTGTATGCCAGACTTTTGTGATACAACCCTTTATAATATACTCCACAGTCTCAGGTACACCATAACCTAGAAATTACCATTATCAGATGAATGGTTAGCGCATTCACATGACATTCCTCTCTCTGCACCTTTAACGGAGGCATTAACCTGTCATGCAAACACATTAAACATTCATTCGCTGGCACCAATAGGAATTCTCAGGCTCACATTTCTTAGTTCCTTCTTATTTTGCTTAAATGTTCAACATGATATTTCAATATAATTTTGAAATTGAAATATAATGAACTGGCCCACCAAGAATTCTTTTGAAGGCTTTCATATATTCCAGTATTATTTCTAGCAGCTATTAAAGGATCTCTTTGAACAAAATTATGAGTCAGTATTTCATTGTGCAATGGATACGGCAAATTAGAAGCTTTAAGTTAAATTATTTGCCTGGCTATCTAGTGCCAGGTTACATTCAGTTTCTATAATAAATGGCTGAACCTTTCGGAGAATGTTCTGGTATTTTATAAACCACAATGGAAAAAGCACAGCATGGGTCCAATAGGCAAGAGGTTCAGCAAACATACTAAAAGTCTTTTCTATTTTCATCAAACCACTAACCTTCATAATAACTAGCAGTAGCATTTTGCAGATGAAAAGGTGACACACATTCTGCAGTCTACAAAAGCTATTCACATACAGGATGAATGGAAAGGGGTCTCGGAAAGTAAGTAACCCTTATCATCAGAGCCTCCACAGGAAAAAAAGTAATTTGTATATTTATATTTTCACTCTTCCACTTTATTTTCAGTAGTATTGACCTCCTGCTCTTTAGGTTTCTTGGAGACATGGGGATGAAAGAATACTCTGCAGTTTACTTGGTTTTCCTGAGGATCAGGGCGTATTTATACAGAATATCCCTCAGGATATTAAATGGATTTTAGTTCCCGAGGACTGTACCCCCTGATTTCCAACGGCAATCAAACAGAACTGTAGGATATCCATCCATCCTTACATCTCCACTGGAGGGGGGGGAGGGTTGGAGTTGGGGAATGTTCCAGAAAGCTGCTCTTCACTAACAGCATGCCCCAACCCTTCTTTCTCCTCCCCACCACCTCCAGCAGCACAGGGATCAATGGGCTAGAAATTCGTCTCGGGCGGGGACGCTAAGTGGGCGGTATCGGATCGGCCACCCGTTATACGGAGCGTCTGATATTCAGCTCCACTGCAGTCAATGGAACTGAATATCAGGCGCTCCGTATAACGGGCAGCCGATCCCATCCGATACCGCCCGTTTTTCGCCACCGCCAGAGACGAATTTCGAGGCCATTGTATCCAGTGGAGTTTTCGATTATCTTAGTCTGTACTAATTCTATAATCTTCACTCTCATTCCCAACCAGATATTACCCATTTGTCTGTAGAGGATTTAATCAACACAGCCCCAATTACTCTGAGTCTCTCTGTGTAGTGATAATGCACTAGTTTCTGCTCACCACCTGCCCCTGATGCTGCAGGTCCAGGTCAGTTCTATGACACCACAAGCTTAGAGTCATTTAAACAAAATATTTCCTTGGATGCAGTTTGAATGAGTTGGAAATGGTAGGACAAGTTTTACTTGCACATGTTTCACAGGATGCCATGAAAGTGCAGAAAGACTGCTGCTGTCAACATATTTATTCAGGAAGTCAGCATTTCAAATCTATGCTGCATCCTACAACATTAATGCAAGTAAAAGAGATGCAGATCGATTAATACTTTAACAAGTGCGGCAAGCCTGTAAAATGGAATACACACTGAGAATGATTCACCTGATGTCACAATGAGACTTTATTTTCCAGTGGTGGTTAAATTATATGGCTCAAATAAGGCAATCTTCAGACAACTTAATGCAGCAGTTGGTATTAAGTGCTGGTCCTTAAGTAAGCATAGCAAGGTCAACAACTGTCTGACATAAAGAAGTGACTGGAATTAATAGAAGCAGTGATTATGGGAAGGACTTTGGATTTAATTTTCTTCAGATCTAAATTATTATGAATATTATATAGTCTTTAGCAGGTAAAATAAGCCAGACTTTCATAAGGTTACCCTTTTCTCATGCAGGGGAGAAAAAATGAATTTGGAATTCGATATAAAAGGCATTAATTTTGGAGTTCTCATTAAATCCATAAGTTATATTTTAAGGGTTCAGCTTTCAAAAATAAACACTCAAGGCAAAATCTGACTGTGCTTATTTCAAACTGTTTTTCAGACTCTTGTTAATACAATATGGTCATAAAATTCTCCTTGGGTGGCATCTACACACGCAATAAAGGAATAGAATCTGGATGGACCTGGGAATGGGCATTGTCGACCTTTTTGTCAAACTGAGTAGATTAATCAACAGATGTGAATTTTACAAATTAAATGTTGCAAATTCACAACAGGTCATTCAGAATCCAAGAGAAAGATAGTTTACTTTTCAAATGGGAACCTTCAAGACTCTGTTTGTCATTCAGCTGCTGGTTGGCCTGATGTACATTTCCAACTTTTTCTATTTTTATTTGAGATTTCCAATATTTTTGAATTTATCTCCTCATCTCTATGTGAAAATGTGTTTTCCTTTAAATAAAAATATATTGTCAATGCAATTGCATAGGAGTGTGGGATTAGCAAAAGTTATGGATATTACAGCATTTTCAGTAAAATTCTGAGCGTGGCTATTAATTAAATGGAGAGATGATAAAAGGACTACACATGAAAATGAAATACAAGTTTTACCTGCAATAGTTCTGGCTTGAGGCCTAATGGAAACCAACTTCTTAAATAACTGTTATTTTAACCAATAAGTTGTCAGTCAGCCTGCAAATTGACTGACCAAATCAAGATTTTATGAGTCAGAGGCCCTATTATTGAGCTGGGTGTTAAAGAGCAAAGGGATTATTTTATGTCAGGAAATGCGAGAAAATGGTTAGCGAATTGGAGTTTGAGTGAATTTATAATAATAGACAATTGAGTTTTTTTGTTCTTGTGATGTGGGTGACACTGGCAGTGCAGTATTTATTGTCCATCGCCAGTCGCCCTGAGGCCATTAAGAGTCAACCAGTAGTGTGGGACTGGAGTCTCATGTAGGTAAGACCGGGAAGGGGGCGACAGCTTCCTTCCCTGAAGGACATTAGTGAGTCAATTGGGTTTTTACAACAATACGACAACCTTCATGGTCATTTTAAGTGCTGCACAAATCAGCACACAAATTAACCGATTTACTGAATTCAATTTCACAGCTTGTTATGGTGGGATTTTTACTCACAACCTCCAGGGTTTTTAGTCCGGTACCATAACTATTATGCAGCTTCGGTATGAGCTTGCATATGTAATTACAGCCTCTTTATATAAAAGGTATGGACCAAACAGAGTGCCACAAGAAAGAGCTTCATTTAGTTTGCAGCTTTGACGAGCTTCTATAGCAAGAAAAATTAGCATAATTAATATATACTATTGCTTTATAGCCAATATCCCAAAATATTGTTAAAGAGATCAGGTCTGATAGCCCAGTTTAAACAGCAGTCTAAAACCAATTCTGTGGAATATTGATTTTTCTAATGAAGGATTATAACCAAAATGATAGCTTATCTTTTCTCCTTGAAATGCTGCAGTATTCTTTGTTTATACTTCAGATTTCCAGCATTTTCAGATTTTAATTTTATTATATTTTAGCCTCCAGAAATCCCAGATTACTCAAATAGGATTGTTAATGCTCCATTTACAGTTTTTTTTTAATTGCAAAGCCTACTTTGACAATTTTCAAAATGTTAAGTGTCCATCATTTTAACAGTTTTAAACAGTCAGCCATCTAAAATATTTTATGCCCCTGTAGAATAATTTACAATCTTAGTCAACCACAGGCATTTGAGAGAGTAGGACACAAAACTATGTGAATACAACAATTGTCTGGATTTTTTCCTTTTTAAACAAAACTTCAAAAGGCTGCTATCAGTGCCTTCATTTGTTTTACAATCATCTGCATTTTGTTTCTGGTTATGGCTGAGGACATAACTTTAACTGGGTCAATCTCCTGAGATATTACATTAGATCCACAGCGGGTTTAAATAATAATTGCCTGCAAGTTGGCTACTATTATCATAGAATGGTAAATAAATTGGCACTCTTATCATATAATTACAGAATGATACAGCACAGAAGGAGGCCATTCAGGCCATCATTAATGTGCTGGCTCTTTGAAAGAGCTATCCAATTAGTCCATTCTGCTGCCCTTTCCCCATAGCCCTGCAAATTATCCCCCTTCAAGTAGTTATCCTATTCCTTCTTGGGGTATGTAACAGTAGAGAAAGGTACAGATTTACAGTTCGATGTGAATGTAACACAGATGTCAAAATATGCTGGCAAACTGCCCTTTCCATATACTTTGTTTTCAATACTAACAAAAGTCAGCAAAATAAATCACTTTTCTGTTGTTTGAATCTCTAAGTTAGTCCCCCTCCCCATTATATAAACATGTAAAAACACATGGGCAGGATTTTGCTATGTACGGCGAAAGAATAGCGCCAGCATTCATTAGATTTGAACTTACCATAGACTTAAATTGTTAATTATGCTAATTTTTATTGCTATAAAAGCAAGGCAAGTTACTGTCCGCCAAACAGCGCAGCACCCTCTTCAGGGCATCTGGGGCCTGTGTGAACAGGGCAAGCAACTGTGTGTCACCGTACTTCTTAACCAATCAGATTGAAGAATCGTTAATGAGCATCGCAGAATCTGAACCGGGAAGTGTAAGTTAGAAAATTCAATTCAATGCCAAATCAGGTACAGAAAGCAAAATAAAGAGAGGGAAAGAAAGAGTGGATTAAGAGAGAGCGAGATAACAGAATGAACAAATGTTTAAAAAAAAAAATGTTTTTTTTAAATCTTCAACAATAATTAAAATCTGAAGGAATGAGACGCCACTATTGTTAAAGTTAATTTTCAGTGCCAGAGAGGTTGTTTAGCAGTAATTAAGACTTACCATGCCGTTAAGGGTACTTCGACTTGACTTAACTTTTTATGGCGAGTTTAGTCCATATCTACCATGCAAGTACAGGAACTTCACGTTGTTCAATACATTTGAATGGGGAGCCAGATGGCGAGATGCTGATTTTGCGCAGCTTACGGAGGGGCAGCACATCTGGGTCAGCAACTTTCGGATTTTCGCATTTAACTGCCCATCTGCACTCGTCTGAAGTTGCTGTTCGATTTGCGCATAAATAACGGTGAGCGCGGTTAGTCTCACAATTACCTTTTTACAGCAAAATCTGGCCTTATAATAATATTGAAGGGCAACTGCAGTTCATTAATTTTTGGATTTATCCAAAAAAAAGTTCCAGCCTTAAACCCCTGCTAACAATGTCAGATGATTTACTTCATATATTTTCAAAAGTAACTCTCTCCTTATACATGACAAACCAACTGACAAGCCTACATCCAATGACCTAGTCTATAGTTATAAAGAGGTCATTCTGAGACCCACGGAAAGATTTTTTTGAAGTTTACTTCATCTAGTTAGTTTCCATTCATTTCCAGACTCCACCCTTCACTTTTAATATAGTTAAGAACAAAGATGTAGCATTTATTTTACAGAAACAACTCAGTGTCTCTCTTCAATGGTTAAGGTAAAACAAACTCAATTTCTTTTAAATAACATATCTTTATTCGAAAGTTCGACTTTTGTTGCCAAATAACCAGGCCAGATACAGCAGTTCACTTTTTTTAAGGTAAAACGTATTTTACATAATGCCTCAATAGATGAAGAGAGCAGATTTGTATCAGTTTCAACTAAATCTGCAAAAGAACATTTTACGACGGTCGGTGAACTCTTTGTAACTTCGATGTGAGGTGGAAGCTTGTTATTTTCTGGCTGTATAACGGGATTGAAAATCGCATCGAGAATAATGGGAAACGGTCAGAACTAAACGCCAAATAAAATCGCCACAACATACCTTCGATTTTTCGAGTTTCCCTAGGAAAATTACCGAAAGTAAAAGCCTTCATTCATGGTCGCACCGGCGTAGGAGGATGCTGGAGATGAGATCAAAAAATAAAACATGCCGTTGAGATCAATGCTGGAAGGTCAGGCAGGGCTCAGCGCACATCACATCACATCGTCCCACCAATGGCTTGCATTCATTCCGCTTTCCTCAACAGCGACCCACGGCGCTCTCTCCTTCCTGCAATGGTATCAAGCAGCCTGTGGCCAGGTTGTTTCTGTTCGGATCCTCGCCTACCTGACATCCCCCTCTGCCCCAGTCTTTGGGCTGACTCCTCAATCAGCCCTTGGATTAGCCCAGTCGCCCCCAATTGGTCACTTGCTCCCCGCCAGGCCGCCCACACATTGCTGAGCTACTGCTGGAACCAGACATTGGGTTTTCCCCATCTTCTGTTTATTTGTTTTTTTTTAAAAAAAGGGCAACTCCAAAGGGGCTTGAGTAAATTCTCAGAAATAAGAGGAGCTCTCTCACTGCATCACAGCCGCTGGCTGGAGGGAGGGAGGGAGGGAGGGAGGGAAGCTGCTCCTGGTCTCTTTGTGGGCTGCTGTTGGCTGTAACATTTAACCCTTTGGAAACCCATGCGACGTTGAAGTCAAGATATTCAGCGGCGGTGCAGAGGCTTTTTTTTTCCCCATTTCTCTTTCTCTCCCCTTACGGAGCCGCGCATATTGCCAGAAATCCGGAAGCTTTTACCAACATGTTCCTGTATCTACCTGAACAACCGGGCTAAACTCTACCGAGCAAAAGTACCGGGACTAACAGCAGGTCCAGGGGGACACCCTGTTTCCATTGGATGTGTATATATTTTTAATAGTTTTCAGCTTCAACTGCAATACTGACACTAATATTCGACCAGTGATAAAGTTACTCAAACTCTAGTTCTATTAATGTAATATTAACACTATGCGACCAAAATTAAGACTTCAAATGATAAAAAGTAAAAATAGAATTTTTAACACTTTTGCTCATCTATCTTCCCTTTTCCCTCCATTATCTCTTTTTCTCTGTTTTCTCATATTCAACTGTACTTTTACTTCATTTTAACAACTTCCTATTCCAACCTTTTCTCTTTAAATTTAAGTTCAAAATTCAAAACACTATTAACTTTCCTTTGAAACCCTGGGTCTCATGTATTTTGGATGTAAAATACAACTAGCTCAATTTTTGAAATGATTTTCTGATATTGCACAGATAACTAACTGTATGTGCTGGTTGGATTTTTGTCCACAGTACTCGTAACATGATTGTGCCCAAATAACTCAGCAATAGTTAAATATTTAAAAAAGTCAATTACTTTTCATTTTGTTGAAACTGAAATCACTCACGGGATGTAACAAGTGGTGTTCTCCAGGGATCTCACTGGGGCCTCAGATTTTCACCATATATATCAGTGACTTGGATGACGGAATAGAGAGTTGTATATCCAAGTTTGCAGAAGATACTAAGTTGGGACACACAGTGAGTTGTGTAGATGGGAACAGAAAGTTACAAAGGGACATAGACAGATAAACATAAGAAATAGAAGCAGGAGTAGGCCATACAGTCCCTCGAGCCTGCTCCTCCATTCAATAAAATTATGGCTGATCTACCTCAACTCCATTTTCCCGCCCTATCCCCATATCCCTTGATTCCCTTAGGGCTGGATTTTGCCAGCCCTGGGGAGGCGGGTTTGGAGGCGGGACTGCCAGGAAAATGGCAGAATCTGGTGGCAGGTGCCCATCCTGCCCACAACCCGCCTCCGTGCCATCTTCCCAGGAGGCGGGTAGCCGACCCGCGCCAGGTCCCGTCTCCTGGAGGCGGAAAGGGATTACAGCCACTTAACTGCCTGTTAACAGATAGTTAACAGGTAGTTAAGAGGATTATCCCCATTTTGCCACCAGAGGCGTGGGCTTCCCGACGTCGGGAAACCCCGCCAGGGTCACCGAGGCGAGCAGTGGGTCTGCGGGGGGGCAGAGGGGTGCAAAAGTGCGCTGTGGAGGTAAGTGATGGGTACAAGTGTGGAGAGGTAAGTATGGGAGGTGAGTGGAAAGTGACAGAAAAAGTTTACTTACCTTTGTTTCTTCCTGCAGGCTTCAACAGTTGGGGATGCGGAGAGTCTCACATCTCACCGGCAGAGATGACAGATGGCTACTGCATTCTCCATTGCAACAACCATCTAATTTCTGCTCACAAAAGAGGTTTGATGAGTCTTGAATACAAGGACTCATCAAACAACATAGAATGTCAGTGTTTGACAGCTTCACAGAAATGATGACAATGCATCTGTCAAAAATTTCTGACAGATGAAACGTCATACGCTGACGTTCTCTGTAACCGGCTTCCCCTTAATTGGCCTGCTAAGCCCGCTGGGCGGGCTTAACAAGGTCAATCGAGGGAAAATATCGTGGGCTGGCCAGAAGTCGACGGAGGCGGGACTAAACCCCGACAAGTGGGAGTCCCGCCTCCAAAAGCTCCCCATTGGCAAAATCCAGCCCTTTGTGTCCAAAAATTTATTGATCTCAGTTTCGAATATACTGAACAACTGAGCATCCCCAGCCCTCTGGGGTAGAGAATTCCCAAGATTCACATCCCTCTGAGTGAAGAACTTTCTCCTCATCTCAGTACTAAATGGGGTACGGTAGCATAGTGGTTATGTTACTGGGCTACTAATCCAGAGGCCTGGACTAATGATCCAGAGGCGCGAGTTCATAATCCCACCACGGCAGCTGAGGAATTTAAATTCAGTTAATTAAATAAATCTGGAATAAAAAGCTAGTATCAGTATTGGTGACCATGAAACTATCAGATTGTTGTAAAAACCCATCTGGTTCACTAATGTCCTTTAGGGAAGGAAATCTGCCGTCCTTACCTGGTCTGGCCTATATGTGCCCCCAGACCCACAGCAATGTGGTTGACTCTTAATTGCCCTCTGAAACGACGGCTCACCATCACTTTCTCAAGGGCAATTAGGGATGGGCAATAGATGCTGGCCTTGCCAGCGATACCCACATCCCAGGAACGAATTTTTTAAAATGGCCAACCCCTTATCCTGAGACAACTCCTAGTGCTAGACTGTCCAGCCAGGGGAAACAACCTCTCAGCATCTACCTTCTAAGAATTTTATATATTTCACCTCTCATTCTTCTAAACTCCAGAGAATATAGGCCTATTCTAATGAAAAAGAGATAATGGATATGGAGCAAAGAATGGGGTTGATGTGCAGATCAGCCATGATCTAATTGAACAGGCTTGAGGGGCTGAATGGCCTACTCCTGTTCTTACATCCCTACATGAGCATGTACTATGAAAAACTGAACACTTCAAAAATAAATATCTGAAATATCACAACTGTGGTAATATTTTGCTAAATATTTATGTTCAGTTAATTTTATACTAAAAATATTCATAAAACATAAAGCGCAGATTTCGCAAGACTGGCAAAATCAATGATGTGCTCTTTTATGACATGGCCTGTGCTGACAGCGGGGACGATTAGTCTTGCTGAATTTTACAAGGTAAGATATTCCCCCTGCACGTGGAAAATTTGTGTAGGAAAGCAGGTCCCTAGTGCCATTGGCCGGAAGATACAAATTTTAGTGAGGCAGTAGCTCTTAAAGAGCTGCTGCTCACCATTAAAGGGGAGTGGACAGATTGGGGTAAAAATTAGGTCGCGCCCCATTTGGGGCGCAAATATCGTCTGGACGCAAATATTAGCGCCTGGCGCTAATTATCGGCACTGACTGGAAACTTCACTTTTACCGCCCCGGGAGGTGAGTGGAGCGCTAAATCAGGCGCTGCACACCTGTCTTAAGGCGCAAAGGCCAAGGAGTGAGGCGCTAACTCAGCGCGCGAGCGCAGCGCAGCTGCTGCCAGTTAGCGAGGGAACACAGACACACTGGCGCCGGCCACTTCTTAAAGCGGGGGGTGCCAACTTGCTCCCCAGCCACACCCTGCTCATTGCAGCCTTGAATCTCAGCCTGGAGAGACCTGTGAATCCATTTTGCTGCCAAGCATGGAGAGGGTGAGAGAACGCGCTCATCGCTTCACCGAGCGGGCCTTGGATGCTCTGGTTGGCGCGGTGGAGCGCAGAAGATGTATGCTCTTCCCTGAGAGTGGCAGGAGGCCTTTGCCACGCGAGTTCAGAAGAGTGTGGAGGGAGGTGGCTCAGAGCGTCTCCTCCAGGAGCATGGTGCCCAGGACCCATACTCAATGCCGCAAAAAGTTCAACGACCTCACTCGGGTCGTCAGGGTGAGTGGCTTTTTCTCAATACCTCTCCATCCCTCCATCTCAACCTCACTCTATGGCCAGAGGGTCTTAAAACCCCAATGCACAACACTCATCCAACACCTATGGCCCTTTCATGAAACACACACACACATTCCACACTTTGCATACAGTAACGGCTATTCACCTATGGGAGGCACATCAGGCAAGACCATGGCTGTATACAGTAAGGGCTATTCACCTATGGGAGGCACATCAGGCAAGACCATGGCTGCATACAGTAAGGGCTATTCACCTGTGGGAGGCACATCAGGCAAGACCATGGCTGTATACAGTAAGGGCTATTCACCTTTGGGAGGCCCATCAGGCAAGACCATGGCTGCATACAGTAAGGGCTATTCACCTATGGGAGGCACATCAGGCAAGACCATGGCTGTATATTTACTCAGATGCTGTCCTTTTTCTTACAGGCCAAGCTGGCGCATAATCGGAGACAGCAGCAACGGACAGGTGGAGGGCGGCCTCAGCTGCAACCCCTCAGCGATCTTGAGGAGCGCGTCCACAGGATTGTGGCAAGCCGGGTGATCGGTCCCATCGCCACTGGAGACGCCGACCCCGTTGTGGACAGCAATGGTAAGGTCATCACCTTTTTGTCCTCTGTCCTTCCACTTGTCCCTCACAACACCAGCCTTTGACACTTTCAATCCAACTTGCTAACTCGCTGCACTTATTCCTCCCTTACTGCCACCCTGTCCTCACGCTAAAGCCACTCTTGTACCTCCCTGCTTTCAGATGGTGATTCACCAGCTGAGGAGACGGGCCCTGAAGCTGCCACTGGGAGTGATGCTGCAGCTGAGGAGGAAGAGGAAGCCGGAGCATCAGTGCCACCCTCTCCCGAGGAAGCCCATGCCCACACTGGGAACACGCCTTCCCTGGAGGGGAGCAGGGGGGAAGGGTCTGATGAGGGTGAAGCTCCAGGACCCAGCGGGCTGCAGCAACGCCATGGGGGGGGTAGGGAAGAACGGGGGCCTTCTCCCCAGAGGGAGAGTATGCCAGACACTCCTACTGCAATGGACGCAGAGGAGGAGCGGCTGATCGCAGAAATGAACACCCAGGCGGTGGGCATGCACACTGAGCTCATGGGTGCAGTGGGAAGGGTGCCCGAATGCATTGAGTCACTGGCAAGGAGTGTGGAGCACTTCGCTGTAGCACAGGCGGATGCCACACTAACGCTTAGTGCTGCAATTCAGTCACTGGCTGCCGTGATCCCATCTCTGACTGCTCTCATACAGACTCAGATTGAGGCCACGCGAGCACAGACTGCTGCCAACCTCGATGGTTCGTGCACATGTCCCCGGGGCTGTCACCGCGCCGCAGCAGGCCAGCAATCTGTTCTCCGGCAGATTGCTCCGGATGCTGAAGTGCTGCCCCGTGGGAGTGCCAGTGTGTCGGGCGAGCAGGGAGTTGCTGTCCTCTCTCACGATGACAGCATTCCTGCTGCCAACACTGTCACTTCTCCACTGCACTTGCCACCGCCTGTAGGACAGACTGCTGCCGCCCATGCAGAGTTGGTGCAGTCTGCAGCCGGGCCCTCCAGGCCCAGAAGTGGTCGAGGCCGTCCTTCAGGGGCATCTGCAGTGTCAGGGTCTGACGAGCAGCAGCCTTCCACCAGCCTTGCTGCAGCCACTGAGGTCCCATTACGGAGGAGCAGTAGGGTTAGAAGGGGGGAAGTGCGCAAGGGAAGGAGATCACCCTCGAAGGGCAAAAAGTAGGAGGTGTGACAAAATGCTGGTCATTTTTTTATTAAAGGTCGAGGTTCATGGTCCAACTTTTGTTTAGTGTTTTGGACATTATCTCCAGGTTGTGAGAACCAGTTATGTTATTGACTGTTTTTTTGTGTTTATTTCTATGAGTTTGTCATGAGGAATTGACACACACAGAGTTTGTAAAATAAATAAGTTTCTGTATTCAAAATATACATGGTTGGTGGTTGGAATTATTGGTGCCTTGGCCGGCTTAGGGGTTGCGTGCTGGGTTCATTAATGTTGTTAGCAATGGCAGGGGCCCTAGAAGCGGCTTGCTATTAGCCGTTGACGGACGGCCCTTGCAGTTTGACCATTGTGGGCCGCCCTCCCGCCTTGGTGCTGCTGATGATCATCGTCCTCGTCCTCTTCCTCCTCTTCCTCCTCCTCCTCTGGTGGTGCTCCAAGGCCTGGTGGCATTGGCTGGGTCCTGAGGATTGCCATGTTATGCAACATGCAGCACACGACTACGAAGTTCGATACTCGCTCAGGCGAGTACTGCAGGGCTCCTCCAGAATGGTCCAGACAGCGGAACCGTTGCTTCAGCACGCCGATTGTGCGCTCAATAATGTTCCTGGTAGCTTGATGGCTCTCATTGTACCGCAGCTCAGCAGGGGTGTTGGGCGTACGGAGCGGTGTCATCAGCCAGGTGCTCAATGCATACCCCTTGTCCCCGAGAAGCCAACCAACTGGCTGATGCGGTGCCTCGAAAAGTTCTGCCACAGTAGTCTGGCGCAGGATAAAAGCATCGTGGCAGCTGCCAGGATACTGGGCATTGACAGCGAGTATCAGCTGTCTGTGGTCACAGACCAACTGCACATTCAAGGAATGGAACCCCTTTCTGTTCCTGAATTCCTCGGCATTCTCATGCGGAGCACGCAAAGCCACATGCGTGCAGTCAATGGCGCCCTGCACCATGGGGAAGCCCGCTACCCTCGCAAAGCCCAGAGCGCGGTCACGCTGCTTGTCTGGGGTCATGGGGAAAGAGATGAACTCTCGTCTCCTTTTGAAGAGGGCATTTGTGACCTGCCGGATGCAGCAATGCACCGCGAACTGGGAGATATTGGCGAGGTCCCCAGCAGCAGCTTGAAATGAGCCAGTAGCGTAAAAGTTCAAAGCCACTGTGACCTTCACTGCCACCGACAGAGACGTCCTGGACCTCAGTTGAGGCTGCAGATCTGGCTGCAGCAGGTGGCAGAGCTCAGTGACCACCTCCTTGCTGAATCGCAGCCTTCGCAAACACAGCTCCTCGGACATATGGATGTAGGAGAGCTGTTCACGATATACCCTGGGAGGGTAAGCTCTCCTGTACATACGCCTGATGGCCCTCCTCCGCCTGGCCATCATTGCCACTCTCTCTCTGCATCTCTGTATCCTCCGATTCAGCTGGAGCAGGACGACGCCCCCAATCAGTGCAGCCCCCATATTCTCTTTGCAAGCAAAGTAATGAAGGACAGCAACTAAAGTAGCAACGAAGTTAGGATCAATAGGCAAAACTACCTCACAAAGCGTTGAGTCAATGTAGAAGTCTCTCTTTCTCTCTCTCCGAATCTCTCTCTCTCTCTCAGAACGAGTGGTGCAAAAATGTCGACCACAGAAAAAGACAGGAAGAGGCCCCCTTTAAATAGCGCCCCCCCCAGCCCCACAGCGATTGATAGCGTTCCAGTCTTCCGGTCGTTGGAAGCGCCAGGCGGTAAGGCAGGGGGCGCCACTCAATTTCCGCTCCGGGGCGCCACAAGGGCGTTGCACCATGGAATGACGTCACAATCTGCGTGCGCAGGTGGTCGCAGCGGTAAGTTTTAGCGCCGCCGCACAATCTCTAGTTAAGTTCCCGAGCAGGCGCAAACATCGCTGCGCCCGGGCGTTAGCGGCTTTGCGCCCCATTAGCGCCCTCTTAAGGCGCTAACGGGAGGCGCAACCAACTGAATTTTTACCCCATTTTGTCAATTAACCAAATATAACATAATTGCTGTGAGGAATGTGCATATAGTTTTCTTGGACAATGTGTGCACTGAGGAAAACTCCCTTTTTCAGCTAAATCATTGGAGGTCCGACTCATGAGGTGCCGCAAAACAGGGCATCCCTCTTTGGAACCAAAGACCACCCTCCTATTAAATCAGAGGTACAAGCTGCATGTGTAGAGATGACAAAATGAGTCAACGTGGTCTCCCAGGTTTGTCAGACCTGGGAACAAATGCAGAAGTTCAGTGATATCAGGAGAATTGCCTAAGTAAAGGTAGCCCTCTTTATATATTTTTTTTTATTCATTCCTGGGATGTGGGCATCGCTGGCAAGGCCAGCATTTATTGCCCATCTCTAATTGCCTTTGAGAAGGTGGTGGTGAGCCACCTTCTTGAACCGCTGCAGTCCTTGTGGTGAAGGTAATTCTATAGAGCTGTTAGGGAGGGAGTTCCAGGAATTTGACAGATGAGCTGAGACAGAAACGGAGACGGCCAATGTTATGGGAGGTGGAAGTAGGCGGTCTTGGTGATGGAGAGGATATGGGGTTGGATACTCAGCTCAGGGTCAAAAAGGATGGCGAGGTTGAGAACAGTCTGGTTCAGCCTTAGACAGTGGCCAAGGAGAGGGATAGAGTCGGTGGCTAGGGAACGGAGTTTGTAGCGGGGATCGAAGACAATGGCTTTGGCCTACCCAGTATTTAATTGGAGGAAATTTATGCTTATCAAAATCTGCATCCACAGGAAGGCAGTGTGTGAAGCAGAGCAATAACCTTTTCCCCTTTTCTCATTGCACAAAATGTAGGCACAGTTCTAGTGGGACACATACAACCTTACCACCGAACAGTTCATATTTCAGCTCAGAATGAGTATTGCAGCACAAACCACTTGCAAGTTACTTTTCAATGGCCACCCACAGGGAACCCCTGCCATATCGAGACACTCCCAGAGGCTTCCTTCAAGCATCTACACACTTCCAGAGACCCCATCAGTTACCCAAAGAGGAACATTGTTCTCACTGCAGAAAACATTTTTACTCCTGCTCCTCTGGGCTTCACATTCAGGTAAGTATATTTTAAAATCCTCCCTTTTTGGTGGTGGCCTGCAGCAGTTCCTATAAGGATCGCCTGTTAGGCTGCATGTCAACCTGGCTTTCCTGAACACAGACAGCGCCGGTTGTTGTTGTAATGGTGATGGGTACATCGGTGCACGGTTTCCTTTTCCTAAAGCTTCCGAGCAAGCAAGTGGAATGGGGGTTAAGGTCAGATATCACCATGAAAAATTGAGATTTCATAAACTAATTGACTTCATAGGCTGAAAAAAACACTGCAACAAATATTATATTCGTCAGTAGAAGGGCACAAATTACATCAAAATAGGTGTCAGAAATATCAGCATACAAAAAACTTTACTAAGTAAAATTAAACAGATTTTTAATAAAAATCTATCCAATGTCCCATAATGATGGTCACTGTCAGTGAGAAAATTATCTGTTTGTAATAGGAACATTATATCGTGCCCCCGCCCCCCATGTTAACAGATCACATTCTGGCACAATTGCCCTTTAAACCATAATTGCAAAGTGACTTTCCCAGACAGGAGTCTGGTTTCTGTTCTGTGGAAAAGGCAATAATTTGGCTGTGAAAAGGATACTGATTAGGACCTGCAAAACACTGAAAAATGAACAGTAAACAAAAAGGAGAGAGGGTAACTCATAAATCAAATCTGTTATGTGGTTCCACTACTCGTAATTGCATGGACCTTTACAACACTGAATAACATTTAAATTAATACAAAGATATTCATGAAATGGCATGTTCTGCATTGAATGCTTTGTAGTGATAATAATCAATACTCAATGACCATAAAATGTAAATTTTATTTTTCTCCCGCTTAAGTCTATATTTATTTTCCAGGCAACATGAAGCTCTCAGACTGGGAAACACTTGGAGCAGACAGATCTGGAAGTACTTAGTACCAGGAACTACTGAGGTGAGTGGGGCCAGCTGGTCTGAAAGAACCTCGGGCTCGGAAACAGTCATGTGACTGAGGAAGCATTAGGGGCCGGACGCTTTTGAAATGGACAGGTGGGGAAGCACTTGGGCTGAAAAGCACGATCACTTAAGAGCCAGGGAGCACTCTGAGGAGCAGGGAAGCATTCAGGGCTTGGAAGCACTGGAGGCTAGAAAGCACTGATATGTAAGGAGTTGGGATTGGGAAACATTCATAGGAAAGGAGTTGAGACTGGGAAACATTGATATGTGTGGAGTTGGGATTGGGAAACATTGATATGTGTGGAGTTGGGATTGGGAAACATTGATATGTGTGGAGTTGTGATTGGGAAACATTGATATGTGAGGAGTTGGGATTGGGAAACATTGATATGTGAGGAGTTGGGATTGGGAAACATTGATATGTGTGGAGTTGGGACTGGGAAACATTGATATGTGTGGAGTCGGGATTGGGAAACATTGATATGTAAGGAGTTGGGATTGGGAAACATTGATATGTGTGCAGTTGGGATTGGGAAACATTGATATGTGAGGAGTTGGGATTGGGAAACATTGATACGTGAAGAGTTGGGATTGGGAAACATTGATATGTGAAGAGTTGGGATTGGGAAACATTGATATGTGAGGAGTTGGGATTTGGAAACATTGATATGTGTGGAGTTGGGATTGGGAAACATTGATATGTGTGGAGTTGGGATTGGGAAACATTGATATGTGTGGAGTTGGGATTGGGAAACATTGATATGTGTGGAGTTGGGATTGGGAAACATTGATATGTGAGGAGTAGGGATTGGGAAACATTGATATGTGAGGAGGTGGGATTGGGAAACATTGATATGTGTGGAGTCGGGATTGGAAAACATTGATATGTGTGGAGTTGGGATTGGGAAACATTGATATGTGTGGAGTTGGGATTGGGAAACATTGATATGTGTGGAGTTGGGATTGGGAAACATTGATATGTGAGGAGTTGGGATTGGGAAACATTGATATGTGTGGAGTTGGGATTGGGAAACACTGATATGTGAGGAGTTGGGATTGGGAAACATTGATATGTGTGGAGTTGGGATTGGGAAACATTGATATGTGTGCAGTTGGGATTGGGAAACATTGATAGGTGTGGAGTTGGGATTGGGAAACAGGGATAATTGTGGAGTTTGGATTGGGAAACATTGATATGTGAGGAGTTGGGATTGGGAAACATTGATATGTGAGGAGTTGGGATTGGGAAACATTGATAAGTGTGGAGTTGGGATTGGGAAACATTGATATGTGAGGAGTTGGGATTGGGAAACATAGATATGTGTGGAGTAGGGATTGGGAAACATTGATATGTGAGGAGTTGGGATTGGGAAACATTGATATGTGTGGAGTTGGGATTGGGAAACATTGGCATGTAAGTAGTTGGGATTGGGAAACATTGATATGTGTGGAGTTGGGATTGGGAAACATTGATATGTGAGGAGTTGGGATTGGGAAACATTGATATGTGCGGAGTTGGGACTGGGAAACATTGAAATGTGTGGAGTTGGGATTGGGAGACATTGATATTTGTGGAGTTGGGATTGGGAAACATTGATAGGTACGGAGTTGGGTTTGGGAAACATTGATATGTGTGGAGTTGGGATTGGGAAACATTGAAATGTGTGGAGTTGGGATTGGGAAACATTGATATGTGTGGAGTTGGGATTGGGAAACATTGATATGTGTGGAGTTGGGTTTGGGAAACATTGATATGTGAGGAGTTGGGATTGGGAGACATTGATATTTGTGGAGTTGGGATTGGGAAACATTGATATGTGTGGAGTTGGGATTGGGAAACATTGATATGTGCGGAGTTGGGATTGGGAACATTGATATTTGTGGAGTTGGGATTGGGAAATATTGATATGTGAGGAGTTGGGATTGGGAAACATTGATCTGAACATAGTTGGGATTGGGAAACATTGATATGTGAGGAGTTGGGATTGGGAAACATTGATACGTGAAGAGTTGGGATTGGGAAACATTGATATGTGAAGAGTTGGGATTGGGAAACATTGATATGTGAGGAGTTGGGATTTGGAAACATTGATATGTGTGGAGTTGGGATTGGGAAACATTGATATGTGTGGAGTTGGGATTGGGAAACATTGATATGTGTGGAGTTGGGATTGGGAAACATTGATATGTGTGGAGTTGGGATTGGGAAACATTGATATGTGAGGAGTAGGGATTGGGAAACATTGATATGTGAGGAGGTGGGATTGGGAAACATTGATATGTGTGGAGTCGGGATTGGAAAACATTGATATGTGTGGAGTTGGGATTGGGAAACATAGATATGTGTGGAGTTGGGATTGGGAAACATTGATATGTGTGGAGTTGGGATTGGGAAACATTGATATGTGAGGAGTTGGGATTGGGAAACATTGATATGTGTGGAGTTGGGATTGGGAAACATTGATATGTGAGGAGTTGGGATTGGGAAACATTGATATGTGTGGAGTTGGGATTGGGAAACATTGATATGTGTGCAGTTGGGATTGGGAAACATTGATAGGTGTGGAGTTGGGATTGGGAAACATGGATAATTGTGGAGTTTGGATTGGGAAACATTGATATGTGAGGAGTTGGGATTGGGAAACATTGATATGTGAGGAGTTGGGATTGGGAAACATTGATAAGTGTGGAGTTGGGATTGGGAAACATTGATATGTGAGGAGTTGGGATTGGGAAACATAGATATGTGTGGAGTAGGGATTGGGAAACATTGATATGTGAGGAGTTGGGATTGGGAAACATTGATATGTGAGGAGTTGGGATTGGGAAACATTGATAAGTGTGGAGTTGGGATTGGGAAACATTGATATGTGAGGAGTTGGGATTGGGAAACATAGATATGTGTGGAGTAGGGATTGGGAGACATTGATATTTGTGGAGTTGGGATTGGGAAACATTGATAGGTACGGAGTTGGGTTTGGGAAACATTGATATGTGTGGAGTTGGGATTGGGAAACATTGAAATGTGTGGAGTTGGGATTGGGAAACATTGATATGTGTGGAGTTGGGATTGGGAAACATTGATATGTGTGGAGTTGGGTTTGGGAAACATTGATATGTGAGGAGTTGGGATTGGGAGACATTGATATTTGTGGAGTTGGGATTGGGAAACATTGATATGTGTGGAGTTGGGATTGGGAAACATTGATATGTGCGGAGTTGGGATTGGGAACATTGATATTTGTGGAGTTGGGATTGGGAAATATTGATATGTGAGGAGTTGGGATTGGGAAACATTGATCTGTACATAGTTGGGATTGGGAAACATTGATATGTAAGTAGTTGGGATTGGGAAACATTGATATGTGAGGAGTTGGGATTGGGAAACATTGATATGTGAGGAGTTGGGATTGGGAAACATTGAAATGTGAGGAGTTGGGATTGGGAAACATTGATATGTGTGGAGTTGGGATTGGGAAACATTGAAATGTGTGGAGTTGGGATTGGGAAACATTGAAATGTGAGGAGTTGGGATTGGGAAACATTGATATGTGCGGAGTTGGGACTGGGAAACATTGATATTTGTGGAGTTGGGATTGGGAAACATTGAAATGTGAGGAGTTGGGATTGGGAAACATTGATATGTGTGGAGTTGGGATTGGGAAACATTGATATGTGTGGAGTTGGGATTGGGAAACATTGGTATGTAAGTAGTTGGGATTGGGAAACATTGATATGTGAGGAGTTGGGATTGGGAAACATTGATATGTGTGGAGTTGGGATTGGGAAACATTGATATGTGTGGAGTTGGGATTGGGAAACATTGATATGTGAGGAGTTGGGATTGGGAAATATTGGTATGTAAGTAGTTGGGATTGGGAAACATTGATATGTGTGGAGTTGGGATTGGGAAACATTGATATGTGAGGATAGGGATTGGGAAACATTGGTATGTAAGTAGTTGGGATTGGGAAACATTGATATGTGTGGAGTTGGGATTGGGAAACATTGATATGTGAGGATAGGGATTGGGAAACACTGATATGTGTGGAGTTGGGATTGGGAAACATTGATATGTGTGGAGTTGGGATTGGGAAACATTGATATGTGAGGAGTTGGGATTGGGAAACATTGGTATGTAAGTAGTTGGGATTGGGAAATATTGATATGTGAGGAGTTGGGATTGGGAAACATTGGTATGGAAGTAGTTGGGATTGGGAAACATTGATATGTGTGGAGTTGAGATTGGGAAACATTGATATGTGAGGATAGGGATTGGGAAACATTGATATGTGTGGAGTTGGGATTGGGAAACATTGGTATGTAAGTAGTTGGGATTGGGAAACATTGATATGTGTGGAGTTGGGATTGGGAAACATTGATATGTGAGGATAGGGATTGGGAAACACTGATATGTGTGGAGTTGGGATTGGGAAACATTGATATGTGTGGAGTTGGGATTGGGAAACATTGATATGTGAGGAGTTGGGATTGGGAAACATTGGTATGTAAGTAGTTGGGATTGGGAAACATTGATATGTGAGGAGTTGGGATTGGGAAACATTGATATGTGAGTAGTTGGGATTGGGAAACATTGATATGTGTGGAGTTGGATTGGGAAACATTGATATGTGAGGAGTTGGGATTGGGAAACATTGATATGTGTGGAGTTGGGATTGGGAAACATTGATATGTCAGGAGTTGGGATTGGGAAACATTGATATGTGTGGAGTTGGGATTGGGAAACATTGATATGTGAGGAGTTGGGATTGGGAAACATTGATATGTGAGGAGTTGGGATTGGGAAACATTGAAATATGTGGAGTTGGATTGGGAAACATTGATATGTGTGGAGTTGGGATTGGGAAACATTGATATGTGTGGAGTTGGGATTGGGAAACATTGATATGTGTGGAGTTGGGATTGGGAAACATTGATATGTGTGGAGTTGGGATTGGGAAACATTGATAGGTGTGGAGTTGGGATTGGGAAACATTGATATGTGAGGAGTTGGGATTGGAAAACATTGAAATGAATGGAGTTGGGATTGGGAAACATTGATATATGAGGAGTTGGGATTGGGAAACATTGATATGTGTGGAGTTGGGATTGGGAAACATTACTATGTGAGGAGTTGGGATTGGGAAACATTGATATGTGAAGAGTTGGGATTGGGAAACATTGATATGTGTGGAGTTGGGTTTGGGAAACATTGATATGTGAGGAGTTGGGATTGGGAGACATTGATATTTGTGGAGTTGGGATTGGGAAACATTGATATGTGTGGAGTTGGGATTGGGAAACATTGATATGTGCGGAGTTGGGATTGGGAACATTGATATTTGTGGAGTTGGGATTGGGAAATATTGATATGTGAGGAGTTGGGATTGGGAAACATTGATCTGTACATAGTTGGGATTGGGAAACATTGATATGTAAGTAGTTGGGATTGGGAAACATTGATATGTGAGGAGTTGGGATTGGGAAACATTGATATGTGAGGAGTTGGGATTGGGAAACATTGATATGTGAGGAGTTGGGATTGGGAAACATTGATATGTGTGGAGTTGGGATTGGGAAACATTGATATGTGTGGAGTTGGGATTGGGAAACATTGAAATGTGAGGAGTTGGGATTGGGAAACATTGATATGTGAGGAGTTGGGACTGGGAAACATTGATATTTGTGGAGTTGGGATTGGGAAACATTGATATGTGAGGAGTTGGGATTGGGAAACATTGATATGTGTGGAGTTGGGATTGGGAAACATTGATATGTGTGGAGTTGGGATTGGGAAACATTGATATGTAAGTAGTTGGGATTGGGAAACATTGATATGTGAGGAGTTGGGATTGGGAAACATTGATATGTGTGGAGTTGGGATTGGGAAACATTGATATGTGTGGAGTTGGGATTGGGAAACATTGATATGTGAGGAGTTGGGATTGGGAAACATTGATATGTAAGTAGTTGGGATTGGGAAACATTGATATGTGTGGAGTTGGGATTGGGAAACATTGATATGTGAGGAGTTGGGATTGGGAAACATTGGTATGTAAGTAGTTGGGATTGGGAAACATTGATATGTGTGGAGTTGGGATTGGGAAACATTGATATGTGAGGAGTTGGGATTGGGAAACACTGATATGTGTGGAGTTGGGATTGGGAAACATTGATATGTGTGGAGTTGGGATTGGGAAACATTGATATGTGAGGAGTTGGGATTGGGAAACATTGGTATGTAAGTAGTTGGGATTGGGAAACATTGATATGTGAGGAGTTGGGATTGGGAAACATTGGTATGGAAGTAGTTGGGATTGGGAAACATTGATATGTGTGGAGTTGAGATTGGGAAACATTGATATGTGAGGAGTAGGGATTGGGAAACATTGATATGTGTGGAGTTGGGATTGGGAAACATTGGTATGTAAGTAGTTGGGATTGGGAAACATTGATATGTGTGGAGTTGGGATTGGGAAACATTGATATGTGAGGATAGGGATTGGGAAACACTGATATGTGTGGAGTTGGGATTGGGAAACATTGATATGTGTGGAGTTGGGATTGGGAAACATTGATATGTGAGGAGTTGGGATTGGGAAACATTGGTATGTAAGTAGTTGGGATTGGGAAACATTGATATGTGAGGAGTTGGGATTGGGAAACATTGGTATGTAAGTAGTTGGGATTGGGAAACATTGATATGTGTGGAGTTGGGATTGGGAAACATTGATATGTGAGGATAGGGATTGGGAAAATTTGATATGTCAGGAGTTGGGATTGGGAAACATTGAAATATGTGGAGTTGAGATTGGGAAACATTGATATGTGTGGAGTTGGGATTGGGAAACATTGATATGTGTGGAGTTGGGATTGGGAAACATTGATATGTGTGGAGTTGGGATTGGGAAACATTGATATGTGTGGAGTTGGGATTGGGAAACATTGATAGGTGTGGAGTTGGGATTGGGAAACAGTGATATGTGAGGAGTTGGGATTGGAAAACATTGAAATGTGTGGAGTTGGGATTGGGAAACATTGATATGTGAGGAGTTGGGATTGGGAAACATTGATATGTGTGGAGTTGGGATTGGGAAACATTACTATGTGAGGAGTTGGGATTGGGAAACATTGATATGTGAAGAGTTGGGATTGGGAAACATTGATATGTGTGAAGTTGTGATTGGGAAACATTGATATGTAAGTAGTTGGGATTGGGAAACATTGATATGTGAGGAGTTGGGATTGGGAAACATTGATATGTGTGGAGTTGGGATTGGGAAACATTGATATGTGAGGAGTTGGGATTGGGAAACATTGATATGTGTGGAGTTGGGATTGGGAAACATTGATATGTCAGGAGTTGGGATTGGGAAACATTGATATGTGAGGAGTTGGGATTGGGAAACATTGATATGTGAGGAGTTGGGATTGGGAAACATTGATATGTGAGGAGTTGGGATTGGGAAACATTGATATGTGCAGAGTTGGGACTGGGAAACATTGATATGTGTGGAGTTGGGATTGGGAAACATTGATCTGTAAGTAGTTGGGATTGGGAAACATTGATATGTAAGTAGTTGGGATTGGGAAACATTGATATGTGAGGAGTTGGGATTGGGAAACATTATATGTGAGGAGTTGGGATTGGGAAACATTGATATGTGTGGAGTTGGGATTGGGAAACATTGATATGTGAGGAGTTGGGATTGGGAAACATTGATATGTGTTGAGTTGGGATTGGGAAACATTGATATGTGTAGTAGTTGGGATTGGGAAACATTGATATGTGTGGAGTTGGGATTGGGAAACATTGATATGTGAGGAGTTGGGATTGGGAAACATTGATATGTAAGTAGTTGGGATTGGGAAACATTGATATGTGAGGAGGTGGGATTGGGAAACATTGATATGTGTGGAGTTGGGATTGGGAAACATTGGTATGTAAGTAGTTGCGATTCGGAAACATTGATATGTGAGGAGTTGGGATTGGGAAACATTGGTATGTAAGTAGTTGGGATTGGGAAACATTGATATGTGTGGAGTTGGGATTGGGAAACATTGATATGTGAGGAGTTGGGATTGGGAAACATTGATATGTGAGGAGTTCGGATTGGGAAACATTGATATGTGAGGAGTTGGGATTGGGAAACATTGATATGTGTGGAGTTGGGATTGGGAAACATTGATATGTGAGGAGTTGGGATTGGGAAACATTGATATGTGAGGAGTTGGGATTGGGAAACATTGATATGTGAGGAGTTGGGATTGGGAAACATTGATATGTGAAGAGTTGGGATTGGGAAACATTGATATGTGTGAAGTTGTGATTGGGAAACATTGATATGTAAGTAGTTGGGATTGGGAAACATTGATATGTGAGAGTTGGGATTGGGAGACATTGATATGTGTGGAGTTGGGATTGGGAAACATTGATATGTGAGGAGTTGGGATTGGGAAACATTGATATGTGTGGAGTTGGGATTGGGAAACATTGATATGTAAGGAGTTGGGATTGGGAAACATTGATATGTGTGGAGTTGGGATTGGGAAACATTGATATGTGTGGAGTTGGGATTGGGAAACATTGATATGTGAGGAGTTGGGATTGGGAAACATTGATATGTGAGGAGTTGGGATTGGGAAACATTGATATGTGTGGAGTTGGGATTGGGAAACATTGATATGTGTGGAGTTGGGATTGGGAAACATTGATATGTGAGGAGTTGGGATTGGGAAACATTGATATGTGAGGAGTTGGGATTGGGAAACATTGATATGTGAGGAGTTGGGATTGGGAAACATTGATATGTGTGGAGTTGGGATTGGGAAACATTGATATGTGAGGAGTTGGGATTGGGAAACATTGATATGTGAGAGTTGGGATTGGGAAACATTGATATGTGAGGAGTTGGATTGGGAAACATTGATATGTGAGGAGTTGGGATTGGGAAACATTGATATGTGTGGAGTTGGGATTGGGAAACATTGATATGTGAGGAGTTGGGATTGGGAAACATTGATATGTGAGGAGTTGGGATTGGGAAACATTGATATGTGAGGAGTTGGGATTGGGAAACATTGATATGTGAGGAGTTGGGATTGGGAAACATTGATATGTGAGGAGTTGGGATTGGGAAACATTGATATGTGAGGAGTTGGGATTGGGAAACATTGATATGTGTGGAGTTGGGATTGGGAAACATTGATATGTGTGGAGTTGGGATTGGGAAACATTGATATGTGAGGAGTTGGGATTGGGAAACATTGATATGTGAGGAGTTGGGATTGGGAAACATTGATATGTGTGGAGTTGGGATTGGGAAACATTGATATGTGTGGAGTTGGGATTGGGAAACATTGATATGTGTGGAGTTGGGATTGGGAAACATTGATATGTGAGGAGTTGGGATTGGGAAACATTGATATGTGTGGAGTTGGGATTGGGAAACATTGATATGTGTGGAGTTGGGATTGGGAAACATTGATATGTGTGGAGTTGGGATTGGGAAACATTGATATGTGTGGAGTTGGGATTGGGAAACATTGATATGTGTGGAGTTGGGATTGGGAAACATTGATATGTGAGGAGTTGGGATTGGGAAACATTGATATGTGAGGAGTTGGGATTGGGAAACATTGATATGTGTGGAGTTGGGATTGGGAAACATTGATATGTGTGGAGTTGGGATTGGGAAACATTGATATGTGTGGAGTTGGGATTGGGAAACATTGATATGTGAGGAGTTGGGATTGGGAAACATTGATATGTGAGGAGTTGGGATTGGGAAACATTGATATGTGAGGAGTTGGGATTGGGAAACATTGATATGTGAGGAGTTGGGATTGGGAAACATTGATATGTGAGGAGTTGGGATTGGGAAACATTGATATGTGAGGAGTTGGGATTGGGAAACATTGATATGTGAGGAGTTGGGATTGGGAAACATTGATATGTGAGAGTTGGGATTGGGAAACATTGATATGTGAGAGTTGGGATTGGGAAACATTGATATGTGAGGAGTTGGGATTGGGAAACATTGATATGTGTGGAGTTGGGATTGGGAAACATTGATATGTGAGGAGTTGGGATTGGGAAACATTGATATGTGAGGAGTTGGGATTGGGAAACATTGATATGTGAGGAGTTGGGATTGGGAAACATTGATATGTGTGGAGTTGGGATTGGGAAACATTGATATGTGTGGAGTTGGGATTGGGAAACATTGATATGTGAGGAGTTGGGATTGGGAAACATTGATATGTGTGGAGTTGGGATTGGGAAACATTGATATGTGTGGAGTTGGGATTGGGAAACATTGATATGTGTGGAGTTGGGATTGGGAAACATTGATATGTGAGGAGTTGGGATTGGGAAACATTGATATGTGTGGAGTTGGGATTGGGAAACATTGATATGTGAGGAGTTGGGATTGGGAAACATTGATATGTGTGGAGTTGGGATTGGGAAACATTGATATGTGTGGAGTTGGGATTGGGAAACATTGATATGTGAGGAGTTGGGATTGGGAAACATTGATATGTGTGGAGTTGGGATTGGGAAACATTGATATGTGAGGAGTTGGGATTGGGAAACATTGATATGTGAGGAGTTGGGATTGGGAAACATTGATATGTGAGGAGTTGGGATTGGGAAACATTGATATGTGTGGAGTTGGGATTGGGAAACATTGATATGTGAGGAGTTGGGATTGGGAAACATTGATATGTGTGGAGTTGGGATTGGGAAACATTGATATGTGAGGAGTTGGGATTGGGAAACATTGATATGTGAGGAGTTGGGATTGGGAAACATTGATATGTGAGGAGTTGGGATTGGGAAACATTGATATGTGAGGAGTTGGGATTGGGAAACATTGATATGTGAGGAGTTGGGATTGGGAAACATTGATATGTGTGGAGTTGGGATTGGGAAACATTGATATGTGAGGAGTTGGGATTGGGAAACATTGATATGTGAGGAGTTGGGATTGGGAAACATTGATATGTGAGGAGTTGGGATTGGGAAACATTGATATGTGTGGAGTTGGGATTGGGAAACATTGATATGTGTGGAGTTGGGATTGGGAAACATTGATATGTGAGGAGTTGGGATTGGGAAACATTGATATGTGAGGAGTTGGGATTGGGAAACATTGATATGTGAGGAGTTGGGATTGGGAAACATTGATATGTGTGGAGTTGGGATTGGGAAACATTGATATGTGTGGAGTTGGGATTGGGAAACATTGATATGTGAGGAGTTGGGATTGGGAAACATTGATATGTGAGGAGTTGGGATTGGGAAACATTGATATGTGAGGAGTTGGGATTGGGAAACATTGATATGTGAGGAGTTGGGATTGGGAAACATTGATATGTGTGGAGTTGGGATTGGGAAACATTGATATGTGAGGAGTTGGGATTGGGAAACATTGATATGTGTGGAGTTGGGATTGGGAAACATTGATATGTGTGGAGTTGGGATTGGGAAACATTGATATGTGTGGAGTTGGGATTGGGAAACATTGATATGTGAGGAGTTGGGATTGGGAAACATTGATATGTGTGGAGTTGGGATTGGGAAACATTGATATGTGTGGAGTTGGGATTGGGAAACATTGATATGTGAGGAGTTGGGATTGGGAAACATTGATATGTGAGGAGTTGGGATTGGGAAACATTGATATGTGTGGAGTTGGGATTGGGAAACATTGATATGTGTGGAGTTGGGATTGGGAAACATTGATATGTGAGGAGTTGGGATTGGGAAACATTGATATGTGTGGAGTTGGGATTGGGAAACATTGATATGTGAGGAGTTGGGATTGGGAAACATTGATATGTGAGGAGTTGGGATTGGGAAACATTGATATGTGAGGAGTTGGGATTGGGAAACATTGATATGTGAGGAGTTGGGATTGGGAAACATTGATATGTGAGGAGTTGGGATTGGGAAACATTGATATGTGAGGAGTTGGGATTGGGAAACATTGATATGTGAGGAGTTGGGATTGGGAAACATTGATATGTGAGGAGTTGGGATTGGGAAACATTGATATGTGAGGAGTTGGGATTGGGAAACATTGATATGTGAGGAGTTGGGATTGGGAAACATTGATATGTGAGGAGTTGGGATTGGGAAACATTGATATGTGAGGAGTTGGGATTGGGAAACATTGATATGTGAGGAGTTGGGATTGGGAAACATTGATATGTGTGGAGTTGGGATTGGGAAACATTGATATGTGAGGAGTTGGGATTGGGAAACATTGATATGTGAGGAGTTGGGATTGGGAAACATTGATATGTGAGGAGTTGGGATTGGGAAACATTGATATGTGAGGAGTTGGGATTGGGAAACATTGATATGTGAGGAGTTGGGATTGGGAAACATTGATATGTGTGGAGTTGGGATTGGGAAACATTGATATGTGTGGAGTTGGGATTGGGAAACATTGATATGTGTGGAGTTGGGATTGGGAAACATTGATATGTGTGGAGTTGGGATTGGGAAACATTGATATGTGTGGAGTTGGGATTGGGAAACATTGATATGTGAGGAGTTGGGATTGGGAAACATTGATATGTGAGGAGTTGGGATTGGGAAACATTGATATGTGTGGAGTTGGGATTGGGAAACATTGATATGTGTGGAGTTGGGATTGGGAAACATTGATATGTGAGGAGTTGGGATTGGGAAACATTGATATGTGAGGAGTTGGGATTGGGAAACATTGATATGTGTGGAGTTGGGATTGGGAAACATTGATATGTGTGGAGTTGGGATTGGGAAACATTGATATGTGAGGAGTTGGGATTGGGAAACATTGATATGTGAGGAGTTGGGATTGGGAAACATTGATATGTGAGGAGTTGGGATTGGGAAACATTGATATGTGTGGAGTTGGGATTGGGAAACATTGATATGTGTGGAGTTGGGATTGGGAAACATTGATATGTGAGGAGTTGGGATTGGGAAACATTGATATGTGAGGAGTTGGGATTGGGAAACATTGATATGTGTGGAGTTGGGATTGGGAAACATTGATATGTGAGGAGTTGGGATTGGGAAACATTGATATGTGAGGAGTTGGGATTGGGAAACATTGATATGTGAGGAGTTGGGATTGGGAAACATTGATATGTGTGGAGTTGGGATTGGGAAACATTGATATGTGTGGAGTTGGGATTGGGAAACATTGATATGTGTGGAGTTGGGATTGGGAAACATTGATATGTGAGGAGTTGGGATTGGGAAACATTGATATGTGAGGAGTTGGGATTGGGAAACATTGATATGTGTGGAGTTGGGATTGGGAAACATTGATATGTGAGGAGTTGGGATTGGGAAACATTGATATGTGTGGAGTTGGGATTGGGAAACATTGATATGTGAGGAGTTGGGATTGGGAAACATTGATATGTGTGGAGTTGGGATTGGGAAACATTGATATGTGAGGAGTTGGGATTGGGAAACATTGATATGTGAGGAGTTGGGATTGGGAAACATTGATATGTGAGGAGTTGGGATTGGGAAACATTGATATGTAAGGAGTTGGGATTGGGAAACATTGATATGTGAGGAGTTGGGATTGGGAAACATTGATATGTGTGGAGTTGGGATTGGGAAACATTGATATGTGAGGAGTTGGGATTGGGAAACATTGATATGTGAGGAGTTGGGATTGGGAAACATTGATATGTGAGGAGTTGGGATTGGGAAACATTGATATGTGTGGAGTTGGGATTGGGAAACATTGATATGTGAGGAGTTGGGATTGGGAAACATTGATATGTGAGGAGTTGGGATTGGGAAACATTGATATGTGAGGAGTTGGGATTGGGAAACATTGATATGTGTGGAGTTGGGATTGGGAAACATTGATATGTGAGGAGTTGGGATTGGGAAACATTGATATGTGAGGAGTTGGGATTGGGAAACATTGATATGTGAGGAGTTGGGATTGGGAAACATTGATATGTGAGGAGTTGGGATTGGGAAACATTGATATGTGAGGAGTTGGGATTGGGAAACATTGATATGTGAGGAGTTGGGATTGGGAAACATTGATATGTGAGGAGTTGGGATTGGGAAACATTGATATGTGAAGGAGTTGGGATTGGGAAACATTGATATGTGAGAGTTGGGATTGGGAAACATTGATATGTGAGGAGTTGGGATTGGGAAACATTGATATGTGTGGAGTTGGGATTGGGAAACATTGATATGTGTGGAGTTGGGATTGGGAAACATTGATATGTGTGGAGTTGGGATTGGGAAACATTGATATGTGAGGAGTTGGGATTGGGAAACATTGATATGTGTGGAGTTGGGATTGGGAAACATTGATATGTGAGGAGTTGGGATTGGGAAACATTGATATGTGAGGAGTTGGGATTGGGAAACATTGATATGTGTGGAGTTGGGATTGGGAAACATTGATATGTGAGGAGTTGGGATTGGGAAACATTGATATGTGTGGAGTTGGGATTGGGAAACATTGATATGTGAGGAGTTGGGATTGGGAAACATTGATATGTGAGGAGTTGGGATTGGGAAACATTGATATGTGAGGAGTTGGGATTGGGAAACATTGATATGTGAGGAGTTGGGATTGGGAAACATTGATATGTGTGGAGTTGGGATTGGGAAACATTGATATGTGAGGAGTTGGGATTGGGAAACATTGATATGTGAGGAGTTGGGATTGGGAAACATTGATATGTGAAGAGTTGGGATTGGGAAACATTGATATGTGAGGAGTTGGGATTGGGAAACATTGATATGTGAGGAGTTGGGATTGGGAAACATTGATATGTGTGGAGTTGGGATTGGGAAACATTGATATGTGAGGAGTTGGGATTGGGAAACATTGATATGTGAGGAGTTGGATTGGGAAACATTGATATGTGAGGAGTTGGGATTGGGAAACATTGATATGTGTGGAGTTGGGATTGGGAAACATTGATATGTGAGGAGTTGGGATTGGAAACATTGATAGGTGAGGAGTTGGGATTGGGAAACATTGATATGTGAGGAGTTGGGATTGGGAAACATTGATATGTGAGGAGTTGGGATTGGGAAACATTGATATGTGAAGAGTTGGGATTGGGAAACATTGATATGTGAGGAGTTGGGATTGGGAAACATTGATATGTGAGGAGTTGGGATTGGGAAACATTGATATGTGAGGAGTTGGGATTGGGAAACATTGATATGTGAGGAGTTGGGATTGGGAAACATTGATATGTGAGGAGTTGGGATTGGGAAACATTGATATGTGTGGAGTTGGGATTGGGAAACATTGATATGTGTGGAGTTGGGATTGGGAAACATTGATATGTGTGGAGTTGGGATTGGGAAACATTGATATGTGTGGAGTTGGGATTGGGAAACATTGATATGTGAGGAGTTGGGATTGGGAAACATTGATATGTGTGGAGTTGGGATTGGGAAACATTGATATGTGTGGAGTTGGGATTGGGAAACATTGATATGTGAGGAGTTGGGATTGGGAAACATTGATATGTGAGGAGTTGGGATTGGGAAACATTGATATGTGTGGAGTTGGGATTGGGAAACATTGATATGTGTGGAGTTGGGATTGGGAAACATTGATATGTGAGGAGTTGGGATTGGGAAACATTGATATGTGAGGAGTTGGGATTGGGAAACATTGATATGTGAGAGTTGGGATTGGGAAACATTGATATGTGTGGAGTTGGGATTGGGAAACATTGATATGTGAGGAGTTGGGATTGGGAAACATTGATATGTGAGGAGTTGGGATTGGGAAACATTGATATGTGAGAGTTGGGATTGGGAAACATTGATATGTGAGGAGTTGGGATTGGGAAACATTGATATGTGAGGAGTTGGGATTGGGAAACATTGATATGTGAGGAGTTGGGATTGGGAAACATTGATATGTGTGGAGTTGGGATTGGGAAACATTGATATGTGTGGAGTTGGGATTGGGAAACATTGATATGTGAGGAGTTGGGATTGGGAAACATTGATATGTGAGGAGTTGGGATTGGGAAACATTGATATGTGTGGAGTTGGGATTGGGAAACATTGATATGTGTGGAGTTGGGATTGGGAAACATTGATATGTGAGGAGTTGGAATGGGAAACATTGATATGTGAGGAGTTGGGATTGGGAAACATTGATATGTGAGGAGTTGGGATTGGGAAACATTGATATGTGTGGAGTTGGGATTGGGAAACATTGATATGTGTGGAGTTGGGATTGGGAAACATTGATATGTGAGGAGTTGGGATTGGGAAACATTGATATGTGAGGAGTTGGGATTGGGAAACATTGATATGTGAGGAGTTGGGATTGGGAAACATTGATATGTGAGGAGTTGGGATTGGGAAACATTGATATGTGTGGAGTTGGGATTGGGAAACATTGATATGTGAGAGTTGGGATTGGGAAACATTGATATGTAAGAGTTGGGATTGGGAACATTGATATGTGAGGAGTTGGGATTGGGAAACATTGATATGTGAGGAGTTGGGATTGGGAAACATTGATATGTGTGGAGTTGGGATTGGGAAACATTGATATGTGAGGAGTTGGGATTGGGAAACATTGATATGTGTGGAGTTGGGATTGGGAAACATTGATATGTGAGGAGTTGGGATTGGGAAACATTGATATGTGAGGAGTTGGGATTGGGAAACATTGATATGTGAGGAGTTGGGATTGGGAAACATTGATATGTGAGGAGTTGGGATTGGGAAACATTGATATGTGAGGAGTTGGGATTGGGAAACATTGATATGTGAGGAGTTGGGATTGGGAAACATTGATATGTGTGGAGTTGGGATTGGGAAACATTGATATGTGAGGAGTTGGGATTGGGAAACATTGATATGTGTGGAGTTGGGATTGGGAAACATTGATATGTGAGGAGTTGGGATTGGGAAACATTGATATGTGTGGAGTTGGGATTGGGAAACATTGATATGTGAGGAGTTGGGATTGGGAAACATTGATATGTGAGGAGTTGGGATTGGGAAACATTGATATGTGAGGAGTTGGGATTGGGAAACATTGATATGTGAGGAGTTGGGATTGGGAAACATTGATATGTGAGGAGTTGGGATTGGGAAACATTGATATGTGAGGAGTTGGGATTGGGAAACATTGATATGTGTGGAGTTGGGATTGGGAAACATTGATATGTGAGGAGTTGGGATTGGGAAACATTGATATGTGAGGAGTTGGGATTGGGAAACATTGATATGTGAGGAGTTGGGATTGGGAAACATTGATATGTGAGAGTTGGGATTGGGAAACATTGATATGTGAGGAGTTGGGATTGGGAAACATTGATATGTGAGGAGTTGGGATTGGGAAACATTGATATGTGAGGAGTTGGGATTGGGAAACATTGATATGTGAGGAGTTGGGATTGGGAAACATTGATATGTGAGGAGTTGGGATTGGGAAACATTGATATGTGAGGAGTTGGGATTGGGAAACATTGATATGTGTGGAGTTGGGATTGGGAAACATTGATATGTGTGGAGTTGGGATTGGGAAACATTGATATGTGTGGAGTTTGGATTGGGAAACATTGATATGTGTGGAGTTGGGATTGGGAAACATTGATATGTGAGGAGTTGGGATTGGGAACATTGATATGTGTGGAGTTGGGATTGGGAAACATTGATATGTGTGGAGTTGGGATTGGGAAACATTGATATGTGTGGAGTTGGGATTGGGAAACATTGATATGTGTGGAGTTGGGATTGGGAAACATTGATATGTGAGGAGTTGGGATTGGGAAACATTGATATGTGAGGAGTTGGGATTGGGAAACATTGATATGTGTGGAGTTGGGATTGGGAAACATTGATATGTGAGGAGTTGGGATTGGGAAACATTGATATGTGAGGAGTTGGGATTGGGAAACATTGATATGTGTGGAGTTGGGATTGGGAAACATTGATATGTGTGGAGTTGGGATTGGGAAACATTGATATGTGAGGAGTTGGGATTGGGAAACATTGATATGTGAGGAGTTGGGATTGGGAAACATTGATATGTGAGGAGTTGGGATTGGGAAACATTGATATGTGAGGAGTTGGGATTGGGAAACATTGATATGTGTGGAGTTGGGATTGGGAAACATTGATATGTGAGGAGTTGGGATTGGGAAACATTGATATGTGAGGAGTTGGGATTGGGAAACATTGATATGTGTGGAGTTGGGATTGGGAAACATTGATATGTGAGGAGTTGGGATTGGGAAACATTGATATGTGAGGAGTTGGGATTGGGAAACATTGATATGTGTGGAGTTGGGATTGGGAAACATTGATATGTGTGGAGTTGGGATTGGGAAACATTGATATGTGAGGAGTTGGGATTGGGAAACATTGATATGTGAGGAGTTGGGATTGGGAAACATTGATATGTGAGGAGTTGGGATTGGGAAACATTGATATGTGTGGAGTTGGGATTGGGAAACATTGATATGTGTGGAGTTGGGATTGGGAAACATTGATATGTGAGGAGTTGGGATTGGGAAACATTGATATGTGAGGAGTTGGGATTGGGAAACATTGATATGTGTGGAGTTGGGATTGGGAAACATTGATATGTGAGGAGTTGGGATTGGGAAACATTGATATGTGTGGAGTTGGGATTGGGAAACATTGATATGTGAGGAGTTGGGATTGGGAAACATTGATATGTGTGGAGTTGGGATTGGGAAACATTGATATGTGAGGAGTTGGGATTGGGAAACATTGATATGTGTGGAGTTGGGATTGGGAAACATTGATATGTGAGGAGTTGGGATTGGGAAACATTGATATGTGAGAGTTGGGATTGGGAAACATTGATATGTGAGGAGTTGGGATTGGGAAACATTGATATGTGTGGAGTTGGGATTGGGAAACATTGATATGTGAGGAGTTGGGATTGGGAAACATTGATATGTGAGGAGTTGGGATTGGGAAACATTGATATGTGAGGAGTTGGGATTGGGAAACATTGATATGTGAGGAGTTGGGATTGGGAAACATTGATATGTGAGGAGTTGGGATTGGGAAACATTGATATGTGTGGAGTTGGGATTGGGAAACATTGATATGTGTGGAGTTGGGATTGGGAAACATTGATATGTGCAGAGTTGGGATTGGGAAACATTGATATGTGTGGAGTTGGGATTGGGAAACATTGATATGTGAGGAGTTGGGATTGGGAAACATTGATATGTGAGGAGTTGGGATTGGGAAACATTGATATGTGTGGAGTTGGGATTGGGAAACATTGATATGTGAGGAGTTGGGATTGGGAAACATTGATATGTGAGGAGTTGGGATTGGGAAACATTGATATGTGAGGAGTTGGGATTGGGAAACATTGATATGTGAGGAGTTGGGATTGGGAAACATTGATATGTGAGGAGTTGGGATTGGGAAACATTGATATGTGAGGAGTTGGGATTGGGAAACATTGATATGTGAGGAGTTGGGATTGGGAAACATTGATATGTGAGGAGTTGGGATTGGGAAACATTGATATGTGTGGAGTTGGGATTGGGAAACATTGATATGTGAGGAGTTGGGATTGGGAAACATTGATATGTGAGGAGTTGGGATTGGGAAACATTGATATGTGAGGAGTTGGGATTGGGAAACATTGATATGTGAGAGTTGGGATTGGGAAACATTGATATGTGAGGAGTTGGGATTGGGAAACATTGATATGTGAGGAGTTGGGATTGGGAAACATTGATATGTGTGGAGTTGGGATTGGGAAACATTGATATGTGAGGAGTTGGGATTGGGAAACATTGATATGTGAGGAGTTGGGATTGGGAAACATTGATATGTGAGGAGTTGGGATTGGGAAACATTGATATGTGAGGAGTTGGGATTGGGAAACATTGATATGTGTGGAGTTGGGATTGGGAAACATTGATATGTGAGGAGTTGGGATTGGGAAACATTGATATGTGAGGAGTTGGGATTGGGAAACATTGATATGTGAGGAGTTGGGATTGGGAAACATTGATATGTGTGGAGTTGGGATTGGGAAACATTGATATGTGTGGAGTTGGGATTGGGAAACATTGATATGTGAGGAGTTGGGATTGGGAAACATTGATATGTGTGGAGTTGGGATTGGGAAACATTGATATGTGAGGAGTTGGGATTGGGAAACATTGATATGTGAGGAGTTGGGATTGGGAAACATTGATATGTGAGGAGTTGGGATTGGGAAACATTGATATGTGAGGAGTTGGGATTGGGAAACATTGATATGTGAGGAGTTGGGATTGGGAAACATTGATATGTGAGGAGTTGGGATTGGGAAACATTGATATGTGAGGAGTTGGGATTGGGAAACATTGATATGTGAGGAGTTGGGATTGGGAAACATTGATATGTGAGGAGTTGGGATTGGGAAACATTGATATGTGTGGAGTTGGGATTGGGAAACATTGATATGTGTGGAGTTGGGATTGGGAAACATTGATATGTGTGGAGTTGGGATTGGGAAACATTGATATGTGTGGAGTTGGGATTGGGAAACATTGATATGTGAGGAGTTGGGATTGGGAAACATTGATATGTGAGGAGTTGGGATTGGGAAACATTGATATGTGAGGAGTTGGGATTGGGAAACATTGATATGTGTGGAGTTGGGATTGGGAAACATTGATATGTGAGGAGTTGGGATTGGGAAACATTGATATGTGTGGAGTTGGGATTGGGAAACATTGATATGTGAGGAGTTGGGATTGGGAAACATTGATATGTGAGGAGTTGGGATTGGGAAACATTGATATGTGAGGAGTTGGGATTGGGAAACATTGATATGTGTGGAGTTGGGATTGGGAAACATTGATATGTGTGGAGTTGGGATTGGGAAACATTGATATGTGAGGAGTTGGGATTGGGAAACATTGATATGTGAGGAGTTGGGATTGGGAAACATTGATATGTGAGGAGTTGGGATTGGGAAACATTGATATGTGAGGAGTTGGGATTGGGAAACATTGATATGTGAGGAGTTGGGATTGGGAAACATTGATATGTGAGGAGTTGGGATTGGGAAACATTGATATGTGTGGAGTTGGGATTGGGAAACATTGATATGTGAGGAGTTGGGATTGGGAAACATTGATATGTGAGGAGTTGGGATTGGGAAACATTGATATGTGAGGAGTTGGGATTGGGAAACATTGATATGTGAGGAGTTGGGATTGGGAAACATTGATATGTGTGGAGTTGGGATTGGGAAACATTGATATGTGTGGAGTTGGGATTGGGAAACATTGATATGTGAGGAGTTGGGATTGGGAAACATTGATATGTGAGGAGTTGGGATTGGGAAACATTGATATGTGAGGAGTTGGGATTGGGAAACATTGATATGTGAGGAGTTGGGATTGGGAAACATTGATATGTGAGGAGTTGGGATTGGGAAACATTGATATGTGTGGAGTTGGGATTGGGAAACATTGATATGTGAGGAGTTGGGATTGGGAAACATTGATATGTGTGGAGTTGGGATTGGGAAACATTGATATGTGAGGAGTTGGGATTGGGAAACATTGATATGTGAGGAGTTGGGATTGGGAAACATTGATATGTGTGGAGTTGGGATTGGGAAACATTGATATGTGTGGAGTTGGGATTGGGAAACATTGATATGTGAGGAGTTGGGATTGGGAAACATTGATATGTGAGGAGTTGGGATTGGGAAACATTGATATGTGTGGAGTTGGGATTGGGAAACATTGATATGTGAGGAGTTGGGATTGGGAAACATTGATATGTGAGGAGTTGGGATTGGGAAACATTGATATGTGTGGAGTTGGGATTGGGAAACATTGATATGTGTGGAGTTGGGATTGGGAAACATTGATATGTGTGGAGTTGGGATTGGGAAACATTGATATGTGTGGAGTTGGGATTGGGAAACATTGATATGTGAGGAGTTGGGATTGGGAAACATTGATATGTGTGGAGTTGGGATTGGGAAACATTGATATGTGAGGAGTTGGGATTGGGAAACATTGATATGTGAGGAGTTGGGATTGGGAAACATTGATATGTGAGGAGTTGGGATTGGGAAACATTGATATGTGAGGAGTTGGGATTGGGAAACATTGATATGTGTGGAGTTGGGATTGGGAAACATTGATATGTGTGGAGTTGGGATTGGGAAACATTGATATGTGTGGAGTTGGGATTGGGAAACATTGATATGTGTGGAGTTGGGATTGGGAAACATTGATATGTGAGGAGTTGGGATTGGGAAACATTGATATGTGTGGAGTTGGGATTGGGAAACATTGATATGTGTGGAGTTGGGATTGGGAAACATTGATATGTGAGGAGTTGGGATTGGGAAACATTGATATGTGAGGAGTTGGGATTGGGAAACATTGATATGTGAGGAGTTGGGATTGGGAAACATTGATATGTGAGGAGTTGGGATTGGGAAACATTGATATGTGAGAGTTGGGATTGGGAAACATTGATATGTGTGGAGTTGGGATTGGGAAACATTGATATGTGAGGAGTTGGGATTGGGAAACATTGATATGTGTGGAGTTGGGATTGGGAAACATTGATATGTGTGGAGTTGGGATTGGGAAACATTGATATGTGTGGAGTTGGGATTGGGAAACATTGATATGTGAGGAGTTGGGATTGGGAAACATTGATATGTGTGGAGTTGGGATTGGGAAACATTGATATGTGAGGAGTTGGGATTGGGAAACATTGATATGTGAGGAGTTGGGATTGGGAAACATTGATATGTGAGGAGTTGGGATTGGGAAACATTGATATGTGAGGAGTTGGGATTGGGAAACATTGATATGTGTGGAGTTGGGATTGGGAAACATTGATATGTGAGGAGTTGGGATTGGGAAACATTGATATGTGTGGAGTTGGGATTGGGAAACATTGATATGTGTGGAGTTGGGATTGGGAAACATTGATATGTGTGGAGTTGGGATTGGGAAACATTGATATGTGAGGAGTTGGGATTGGGAAACATTGATATGTGTGGAGTTGGGATTGGGAAACATTGATATGTGTGGAGTTGGGATTGGGAAACATTGATATGTGAGAGTTGGGATTGGGAAACATTGATATGTGAGGAGTTGGGATTGGGAAACATTGATATGTGAGGAGTTGGGATTGGGAAACATTGATATGTGAGGAGTTGGGATTGGGAAACATTGATATGTGAGGAGTTGGGATTGGGGAAACATTGATATGTGAGGAGTTGGGATTGGGAAACATTGATATGTGTGGAGTTGGGATTGGGAAACATTGATATGTGTGGAGATTGGGATTGGGAAACATTGATATGTGTGGAGTTGGATTGGGAAACATTGATATGTGTGGAGTTGGGATTGGGAAACATTGATATGTGAGGAGTTGGGATTGGGAAACATTGATATGTGAGAGTTGGGATTGGGAAACATTGATATGTGTGGAGTTTGGATTGGGAAACATTGATATGTGTGGAGTTGGGATTGGGAAACATTGATATGTGAGGAGTTGGGATTGGGAAACATTGATATGTGAGGAGTTGGGATTGGGAAACATTGATATGTGAGGAGTTGGGATTGGGAAACATTGATATGTGAGGAGTTGGGATTGGGAAACATTGATATGTGAGGAGTTGGGATTGGGAAACATTGATATGTGTGGAGTTGGGATTGGGAAACATTGATATGTGTGGAGTTGGGATTGGGAAACATTGATATGTGTGGAGTTGGGATTGGGAAACATTGATATGTGTGGAGTTGGGATTGGGAAACATTGATATGTGAGGAGTTGGGATTGGGAAACATTGATATGTGAGGAGTTGGGATTGGGAAACATTGATATGTGTGGAGTTGGGATTGGGAAACATTGATATGTGAGGAGTTGGGATTGGGAAACATTGATATGTGAGGAGTTGGGATTGGGAAACATTGATATGTGTGGAGTTGGGATTGGGAAACATTGATATGTGAGGAGTTGGGATTGGGAAACATTGATATGTGTGGAGTTGGGATTGGGAAACATTGATATGTGTGGAGTTGGGATTGGGAAACATTGATATGTGTGGAGTTGGGATTGGGAAACATTGATATGTGAGGAGTTGGGATTGGGAAACATTGATATGTGTGGAGTTGGGATTGGGAAACATTGATATGTGAGGAGTTGGGATTGGGAAACATTGATATGTGTGGAGTTGGGATTGGGAAACATTGATATGTGAGGAGTTGGGATTGGGAAACATTGATATGTGAGGAGTTGGGATTGGGAAACATTGATATGTGTGGAGTTGGGATTGGGAAACATTGATATGTGTGGAGTTGGGATTGGGAAACATTGATATGTGAGGAGTTGGGATTGGGAAACATTGATATGTGAGGAGTTGGGATTGGGAAACATTGATATGTGTGGAGTTGGGATTGGGAAACATTGATATGTGAGGAGTTGGGATTGGGAAACATTGATATGTGAGGAGTTGGGATTGGGAAACATTGATATGTGAGGAGTTGGGATTGGGAAACATTGATATGTGAGGAGTTGGATTGGAAACATTGATATGTGAGGAGTTGGGATTGGGAAACATTGATATGTGTGGAGTTGGGATTGGGAAACATTGATATGTGTGGAGTTGGGATTGGGAAACATTGATATGTGGGAGTTGGGATTGGGAAACATTGATATGTGTGGAGTTGGATTGGGAAACATTGATATGTGTGGAGTTGGGATTGGGAAACATTGATATGTGAGGAGTTGGGATTGGGAAACATTGATATGTGAGGAGTTGGGATTGGGAACATTGATATGTGTGGAGTTGGGATTGGGAAACATTGATATGTGTGGAGTTGGGATTGGGAAACATGATATGTGAGAGTTGGGATTGGGAAACATTGATATGTGAGGAGTTGGGATTGGGAAACATTGATATGTGAGGAGTTGGGATTGGGAAACATTGATATGTGAGAGTTGGATTGGGAACATTGATATGTGAGGAGTGGGATTGGGAACATTGATATGTGAGGAGTTGGGATTGGGAAACATTGATATGTGTGGAGTTGGGATTGGGAACATTGATATGTGAGAGTTGGATTGGGAAACATTGATATGTGAGGAGTTGGGATTGGGAAACATTGATATGTGAGGAGTTGGGATTGGGAAACATTGATATGTGTGGAGTTGGGATTGGGAAACATTGATATGTGAGGAGTTGGGATTGGAAACATTGATATGTGTGGAGTTGGGATTGGGAAACATTGATATGTGAGGAGTTGGGATTGGGAAACATTGATATGTGAGGAGTTGGGATTGGGAAACATTGATATGTGAGGAGTTGGGATTGGGAAACATTGATATGTGTGGAGTTGGGATTGGGAAACATTGATATGTGAGGAGTTGGGATTGGGAAACATTGATATGTGTGGAGTTGGGATTGGGAAACATTGATATGTGTGGAGTTGGGATTGGGAAACATTGATATGTGAGGAGTTGGGATTGGGAAACATTGATATGTGAGGAGTTGGGATTGGGAAACATTGATATGTGAGGAGTTGGGATTGGGAAACATTGATATGTGAGGAGTTGGGATTGGGAAACATTGATATGTGTGGAGTTGGGGGAATTGGGAAACATTGATATGTGTGGAGTTGGGATTGGGAACATTGATATGTGTGGAGTTGGGATTGGGAAACATTGATATGTGAGGAGGTGGGATTGGGAAACATTGATATGTGAGGAGTTGGGATTGGAAACACTTGATGTGTGAGATATGGATTGGGAAACATGATATGTGAGGAGTTGGGATTGGGAAACATTGATATGTGAGGAGTTGGATTGGGAAACATTGATATGTGTGGAGTTGGGATTGGGAAACATTGATATGTGAGGAGTTGGGATTGGGAAACTTGATATGTGAGGAGTTGGGATTGGGAAACATTGATATGTAGGAGTTGGGATTGGGAAACATTGATATGTAGGAGTTGGGATTGGAAACATTGATATGTGTGGAGTTGGATTGGGAAACATTGATATGTGGAGATTGGGATTGGAAACATTGATATGTGTGGAGTTGGATTGGGAAACATTGATATGTGAGAGTTGGGATTGGGAAACATTGATATGTGTGGAGTTGGGATTGGGAAACATTGATATGTGTGGAGTTGGGATTGGGAAACATTGATATGTGTGGAGTTGGGATTGGGAAACATTGATATGTGTGGAGTTGGGATTGGGAAACATTGATATGTGAGGAGTTGGGATTGGGAAACATTGATATGTGAGGAGTTGGGATTGGGAAACATTGATATGTGAGGAGTTGGGATTGGGAAACATTGATATGTGAGGAGTTGGGATTGGGAAACATTGATATGTGAGGAGTTGGGATTGGGAAACATTGATATGTGAGGAGTTGGGATTGGGAAACATTGATATGTGTGGAGTTGGGATTGGGAAACATTGATATGTGAGAGTTGGGATTGGGAAACATTGATATGTGTGGAGTTGGGATTGGGAAACATTGATATGTGAGGAGTTGGGATTGGGAAACATTGATATGTGAGGAGTTGGGATTGGGAAACATTGATATGTGAGGAGTTGGGATTGGGAAACATGATATGTGAGAGTTGGGATTGGGAAACATTGATATGTGAGAGTTGGGATTGGGAAACATTGATATGTGAGGAGTTGGGATTGGGAAACATTGATATGTGAGGAGTTGGGATTGGGAAACATTGATATGTGAGGAGTTGGGATTGGGAAACATTGATATGTGTGGAGTTGGGATTGGGAAACATTGATATGTGTGGAGTTGGGATTGGGAAACATTGATATGTGTGGAGTTGGGATTGGGAAACATTGATATGTGTGGAGTTGGGATTGGGAAACATTGATATGTGTGGAGTTGGGATTGGGAAACATTGATATGTGAGGAGTTGGGATTGGGAAACATTGATATGTGAGGAGTTGGGATTGGGAAACATTGATATGTGAGGAGTTGGGATTGGGAAACATTGATATGTGAGGAGTTGGGATTGGGAAACATTGATATGTGTGGAGTTGGGATTGGGAAACATTGATATGTGAGGAGTTGGGATTGGGAAACATTGATATGTGTGGAGTTGGGATTGGGAAACATTGATATGTGTGGAGTTGGGATTGGGAAACATTGATATGTGTGGAGTTGGGATTGGGAAACATTGATATGTGAGGAGTTGGGATTGGGAAACATTGATATGTGAGGAGTTGGGATTGGGAAACATTGATATGTGTGGAGTTGGGATTGGGAAACATTGATATGTGTGGAGTTGGGATTGGGAAACATTGATATGTGAGGAGTTGGGATTGGGAAACATTGATATGTGAGGAGTTGGGATTGGGAAACATTGATATGTGTGGAGTTGGGATTGGGAAACATTGATATGTGAGGAGTTGGGATTGGGAAACATTGATATGTGAGGAGTTGGGATTGGGAAACATTGATATGTGTGGAGTTGGGATTGGGAAACATTGATATGTGAGGAGTTGGGATTGGGAAACATTGATATGTGTGGAGTTGGGATTGGGAAACATTGATATGTGAGAGTTGGGATTGGGAAACATTGATATGTGTGGAGTTGGGATTGGGAAACATTGATATGTGTGGAGTTGGGATTGGGAAACATTGATATGTGTGGAGTTGGGATTGGGAAACATTGATATGTGAGGAGTTGGGATTGGGAAACATTGATATGTGTGGAGTTGGGATTGGGAAACATTGATATGTGAGGAGTTGGGATTGGGAAACATTGATATGTGAGGAGTTGGGATTGGGAAACATTGATATGTGTGGAGTTGGGATTGGGAAACATTGATATGTGAGGAGTTGGGATTGGGAAACATTGATATGTGAGGAGTTGGGATTGGGAAACATTGATATGTGTGGAGTTGGGATTGGGAAACATTGATATGTGAGGAGTTGGGATTGGGAAACATTGATATGTGTGGAGTTGGGATTGGGAAACATTGATATGTGAGGAGTTGGGATTGGGAAACATTGATATGTGTGGAGTTGGGATTGGGAAACATTGATATGTGAGGAGTTGGGATTGGGAAACATTGATATGTGAGGAGTTGGGATTGGGAAACATTGATATGTGAGGAGTTGGGATTGGGAAACATTGATATGTGAGGAGTTGGGATTGGGAAACATTGATATGTGAGGAGTTGGGATTGGGAAACATTGATATGTGAGGAGTTGGGATTGGGAAACATTGATATGTGTGGAGTTGGGATTGGGAAACATTGATATGTGAAAGTTGGGATTGGGGAACATTGATATGTGTGGAGTTGGGATTGGGAAACATTGATATGTGAGGAGTTGGGATTGGGAAACATTGATATGTGTGGAGTTGGGATTGGGAAACATTGATATGTGAGGAGTTGGGATTGGGAAACATTGATATGTGAGGAGTTGGGATTGGGAAACATTGATATGTGTGGAGTTGGGATTGGGAAACATTGATATGTGTGGAGTTGGGATTGGGAAACATTGATATGTGTGGAGTTGGGATTGGGAAACATTGATATGTGAGGAGTTGGGATTGGGAAACATTGATATGTGAGGAGTTGGGATTGGGAAACATTGATATGTGAGGAGTTGGGATTGGGAAACATTGATATGTGTGGAGTTGGGATTGGGAAACATTGATATGTGAGGAGTTGGGATTGGGAAACATTGATATGTGTGGAGTTGGGATTGGGAAACATTGATATGTGTGGAGTTGGGATTGGGAAACATTGATATGTGAGGAGTTGGGATTGGGAAACATTGATATGTGAGGAGTTGGGATTGGGAAACATTGATATGTGTGGAGTTGGGATTGGGAAACATTGATATGTGAGGAGTTGGGATTGGGAAACATTGATATGTGAGGAGTTGGGATTGGGAAACATTGATATGTGAGGAGTTGGGATTGGGAAACATTGATATGTGTGGAGTTGGGATTGGGAAACATTGATATGTGAGGAGTTGGGATTGGGAAACATTGATATGTGTGGAGTTGGGATTGGGAAACATTGATATGTGAGGAGTTGGGATTGGGAAACATTGATATGTGAGGAGTTGGGATTGGGAAACATTGATATGTGAGGAGTTGGGATTGGGAAACATTGATATGTGTGGAGTTGGGATTGGGAAACATTGATATGTGTGGAGTTGGGATTGGGAAACATTGATATGTGAGGAGTTGGGATTGGGAAACATTGATATGTGTGGAGTTGGGATTGGGAAACATTGATATGTGAGGAGTTGGGATTGGGAAACATTGATATGTGTGGAGTTGGGATTGGGAAACATTGATATGTGTGGAGTTGGGATTGGGAAACATTGATATGTGTGGAGTTGGGATTGGGAAACATTGATATGTGAGGAGTTGGGATTGGGAAACATTGATATGTGAGGAGTTGGGATTGGGAAACATTGATATGTGAGGAGTTGGGATTGGGAAACATTGATATGTGAGGAGTTGGGATTGGGAAACATTGATATGTGAGGAGTTGGGATTGGGAAACATTGATATGTGTGGAGTTGGGATTGGGAAACATTGATATGTGAGGAGTTGGGATTGGGAAACATTGATATGTGAGGAGTTGGGATTGGGAAACATTGATATGTGTGGAGTTGGGATTGGGAAACATTGATATGTGAGGAGTTGGGATTGGGAAACATTGATATGTGAGGAGTTGGGATTGGGAAACATTGATATGTGAGGAGTTGGGATTGGGAAACATTGATATGTGAGGAGTTGGGATTGGGAAACATTGATATGTGAGGAGTTGGGATTGGGAAACATTGATATGTGTGGAGTTGGGATTGGGAAACATTGATATGTGAGGAGTTGGGATTGGGAAACATTGATATGTGTGGAGTTGGGATTGGGAAACATTGATATGTGTGGAGTTGGGATTGGGAAACATTGATATGTGAGGAGTTGGGATTGGGAAACATTGATATGTGAGGAGTTGGGATTGGGAAACATTGATATGTGAGGAGTTGGGATTGGGAAACATTGATATGTGAGGAGTTGGGATTGGGAAACATTGATATGTGTGGAGTTGGGATTGGGAAACATTGATATGTGTGGAGTTGGGATTGGGAAACATTGATATGTGAGGAGTTGGGATTGGGAAACATTGATATGTGAGGAGTTGGGATTGGGAAACATTGATATGTGAGGAGTTGGGATTGGGAAACATTGATATGTGAGGAGTTGGGATTGGGAAACATTGATATGTGAGGAGTTGGGATTGGGAAACATTGATATGTGAGGAGTTGGGATTGGGAAACATTGATATGTGAGGAGTTGGGATTGGGAAACATTGATATGTGAGGAGTTGGGATTGGGAAACATTGATATGTGTGGAGTTGGGATTGGGAAACATTGATATGTGAGGAGTTGGGATTGGGAAACATTGATATGTGAGGAGTTGGGATTGGGAAACATTGATATGTGTGGAGTTGGGATTGGGAAACATTGATATGTGTGGAGTTGGGATTGGGAAACATTGATATGTGAGGAGTTGGGATTGGGAAACATTGATATGTGAGGAGTTGGGATTGGGAAACATTGATATGTGAGGAGTTGGGATTGGGAAACATTGATATGTGTGGAGTTGGGATTGGGAAACATTGATATGTGAGGAGTTGGGATTGGGAAACATTGATATGTGAGGAGTTGGGATTGGGAAACATTGATATGTGTGGAGTTGGGATTGGGAAACATTGATATGTGTGGAGTTGGGATTGGGAAACATTGATATGTGAGGAGTTGGGATTGGGAAACATTGATATGTGAGGAGTTGGGATTGGGAAACATTGATATGTGAGGAGTTGGGATTGGGAAACATTGATATGTGTGGAGTTGGGATTGGGAAACATTGATATGTGAGGAGTTGGGATTGGGAAACATTGATATGTGAGGAGTTGGGATTGGGAAACATTGATATGTGTGGAGTTGGGATTGGGAAACATTGATATGTGAGGAGTTGGGATTGGGAAACATTGATATGTGAGGAGTTGGGATTGGGAAACATTGATATGTGTGGAGTTGGGATTGGGAAACATTGATATGTGAGGAGTTGGGATTGGGAAACATTGATATGTGTGGAGTTGGGATTGGGAAACATTGATATGTGAGGAGTTGGGATTGGGAAACATTGATAAGTGTGGAGTTGGGATTGGGAAACATTGATATGTGTGGAGTTGGGATTGGGACAACATTGATATGTGTGGAGTTGGGATTGGGAAACATTGATATGTGCAGGAGTTGGGATTGGGAAACATTGATATGTGAAGAGTTGGGATTGGGAAACATTGATATGATGAAGTAGATGGGATTGGGAAACATTGATATGTGAGGAGTTGGGATTGGGAAACATTGATATGTGAGGAGATGGGATTGGGAAACATTGATATGGTGCGAGTTGGGATTGGAAACATTGATATGTGAAAGAGTTGGGATTGGGAAACCATTGATATGTGAGAGTTGGATTGGGCAACATTGATGTGTGAGTTGGGATTGGGAAACATTGATATGTGAGGGTTGGGATCTGGGACAACATTGATATGTGAGGAGTTGGGATTGGAAACATTGATATGTGTGGAGTTTGGATTGGGAAACATGATATGTGAAGGTTGGATTGGGAAACATTGATATGTGAGGAGTTGGGATTGGGAAAACATCGATATGTGAGGAGTTGGGATTGGGAAACATTGATATGTGAGGAGTTGGGATTGGGAAACATTGATATGTGAGGAGTTGGGATTGGGAAACATTGATATGTGAGGAGTTGGGATTGGGAAACATTGATATGTGAGGAGTTGGGATTGGGAAACATTGATATGTGAGGAGTTGGGATTGGGAAACATTGATATGTGAGGAGTTGGGATTGGGAAACATTGATATGTGTGGAGTTGGGATTGGGAAACATTGATATGTGAGGAGTTGGGATTGGGAAACATTGATATGTGTGGAGTTGGGATTGGGAAACATTGATATGTGTGGAGTTGGGATTGGGAAACATTGATATGTGAGGAGTTGGGATTGGGAAACATTGATATGTGAGGAGTTGGGATTGGGAAACATTGATATGTGTGGAGTTGGGATTGGGAAACATTGATATGTGAGGAGTTGGGATTGGGAAACATTGATATGTGAGGAGTTGGGATTGGGAAACATTGATATGTGAGGAGTTGGGATTGGGAAACATTGATATGTGAGGAGTTGGGATTGGGAAACATTGATATGTGTGGAGTTGGGATTGGGAAACATTGATATGTGAGGAGTTGGGATTGGGAAACATTGATATGTGAGGAGTTGGGATTGGGAAACATTGATATGTGAGGAGTTGGGATTGGGAAACATTGATATGTGAGGAGTTGGGATTGGGAAACATTGATATGTGAGGAGTTGGGATTGGGAAACATTGATATGTGTGGAGTTGGGATTGGGAAACATTGATATGTGAGGAGTTGGGATTGGGAAACATTGATATGTGTGGAGTTGGGATTGGGAAACATTGATATGTGAGGAGTTGGGATTGGGAAACATTGATATGTGTGGAGTTGGGATTGGGAAACATTGATATGTGAGGAGTTGGGATTGGGAAACATTGATATGTGTGGAGTTGGGATTGGGAAACATTGATATGTGAGGAGTTGGGATTGGGAAACATTGATAAGTGTGGAGTTGGGATTGGGAAACATTGATATGTGTGGAGTTGGGATTGGGAAACATAGATAGTGTGAGGAGTTGGGATTGGGAGACACATGATTGTGAGGAGTTGGGATTGGGAACATTGATATGTGTGGAGTTGGATTGGGAAACATTGATATGTGAGGAGTTGGGATTGGGAAACATAGATATGTGCGAGTTTGGATTGGGAAACATTGATATGTGTGGAGTTGGGATTGGGGAAACATTGATATGTGTGGAGTGGGAATTGGGAAACATTGATAGTTTGTGAGTTGGGATTGGGAAACATTGATATGAGTGGAGTTGGGGATTGGGAAACATTGATATGTGAGGAGTTGGGATTGGGAAACATTGATATGTGAGGAGTGGGATTGGGAACATTGAATGTGTGGAGTTGGGATTGGGAAACATTGATATGTGTGGAGTTGGGATTGGGAACATTGATATGTGAGGAGTTGGGATTGGAAACATTGATATGTGAGGAAGTGGGGATTGGGAAATACATTGATATGTGATGAGTTGGGATTGGGAAACATTGATATGTGTGGAGTTGGGATTGGGAAACATGATATGTGTGGAGTTGGGATTGGGAAACATTGATATGTGTGGAGTTGGGATTGGGAAACATTGATATGTGTGGAGTTGGGATTGGGAAACATTGATATGTGAGGAGTTGGGATTGGGAAACATTGATATGTGAGGAGTTGGGATTGGGAAACATTGATATGTGAGGAGTTGGGATTGGGAAACATTGATATGTGTGAGTTGGGATTGGGAAACATTGATATGTGAGGAGTTGGGATTGGGAAACATTGATATGTGTGGAGTTGGGATTGGGAAACATTGATATGTGAGGAGTTGGATTGGGAAACATTGATATGTGTGGAGTTGGGATTGGGAAACATTGATATGTGTGGAGATTGGGATTGGGAAACATTGATATGTGAGGAGTTGGGATTGGGAAACATTGATATGTGAGGAGTTGGGATTGGGAAACATTGATATGTGAGGAGTTGGATTGGGAAACATTGATATGTGAGGAGTTGGGATTGGGAAACATTGATATGTGAGGAGTTGGGATTGGGAAACATTGATATGTGTGGAGTTGGGATTGGGAAACATTGATATGTGTGGAGTTGGGATTGGGAAACATTGATATGTGAGGAGTTGGGATTGGGAAACATTGATATGTGAGGAGTTGGGATTGGGAAACATTGATATGTGAGGAGTTGGGATTGGGAAACATTGATATGTGAGGAGTTGGGATTGGGAAACATTGATATGTGAGGAGTTGGGATTGGGAAACATTGATATGTGAGGAGTTGGGATTGGGAAACATTGATATGTGAGGAGTTGGGATTGGGAAACATTGATATGTGAGGAGTTGGGATTGGGAAACATTGATATGTGAGGAGTTGGGATTGGGAAACATTGATATGTGTGGAGTTGGGATTGGGAAACATTGATATGTGAGGAGTTGGGATTGGGAAACATTGATATGTGAGGAGTTGGGATTGGGAAACATTGATATGTGAGGAGTTGGGATTGGGAAACATTGATATGTGAGGAGTTGGGATTGGGAAACATTGATATGTGTGGAGTTGGGATTGGGAAACATTGATATGTGAGGAGTTGGGATTGGGAAACATTGATATGTGTGGAGTTGGGATTGGGAAACATTGATATGTGTGGAGTTGGGATTGGGAAACATTGATATGTGAGGAGTTGGGATTGGGAAACATTGATATGTGTGGAGTTGGGATTGGGAACATTGATATGTGAGGAGTTGGGATTGGGAAACATTGATATGTGAGGAGTTGGGATTGGGAAACATTGATATGTGAGGAGTTGGGATTGGGAAACATTGATATGTGAGGAGTTGGGATTGGGAAACATTGATATGTGTGGAGTTGGGATTGGGAAACATTGATATGTGAGGAGTTGGGATTGGGAAACATTGATATGTGAGGAGTTGGGATTGGGAAACATTGATATGTGTGGAGTTGGGATTGGGAAACATTGATATGTGAGGAGTTGGGATTGGGAAACATTGATATGTGTGGAGTTGGGATTGGGAAACATTGATATGTGAGGAGTTGGGATTGGGAAACATTGATGTGTGGAGTTGGGATTGGGAAACATTGATATGTGTGGAGTTGGGATTGGGAAACATTGATATGTGTGAGTTGGGATTGGGAAACATTGATATGTGAGGAGTTGGGATTGGGAAACATTGATATGTGTGAGTTGGGATTGGGAAACATGATATGTGAGGAGTTGGGATTGGGAAACATTGATATGTGAGGAGTTGGGATTGGGAATCATTGATATGTGAGTAGTTGGGATTGGGAAACATTGATATGTGTGGAGTTGGGATTGGGAAACATTGATATGTGGTGGAGTTGGGATTGGAAACATTGAATCTGTTGGAGTGGGAGGGGGGGGGGGGGGAGTGGGATTGGGAAACATTGATATGTGTGGAGTTGGGATTGGGAAACATTGATATGTTGAGAGTTGGGATTGGGAAACATTGATATGTGAGGAGTTGGGATTGGGAAACATTGATATGTGTGAGTTGGGATTGGGAAACATTGATATGTGTGGATGTTGGGATTGGGAAACATTGATATGTGAGGAGTTGGGATTGGGAAACATTGATATGTGTGGAGTTGGGATTGGGAAACATTGATATGTGAGGAGTTGGGATTGGGAAACATTGATATGTGAGGAGTTGGGATTGGGAAACATTGATATGTGTGGAGTTGGGATTGGGAAACATTGATATGTGAGGAGTTGGGATTGGGAAACATTGATATGTGAGGAGTTGGGATTGGGAAACATTGATATGTGAGGAGTTGGGATTGGGAAACATTGATATGTGTGGAGTTGGGATTGGGAAACATTGATATGTGTGGAGTTGGGATTGGGAAACATTGATATGTGAGGAGTTGGGATTGGGAAACATTGATATGTGTGGAGTTGGGATTGGGAAACATTGATATGTGAGGAGTTGGGATTGGGAAACATTGATATGTGAGGAGTTGGGATTGGGAAACATTGATATGTGTGGAGTTGGGATTGGGAAACATTGATATGTGTGGAGTTGGGATTGGGAAACATTGATATGTGAGGAGTTGGGATTGGGAAACATTGATATGTGAGGAGTTGGGATTGGGAAACATTGATATGTGAGGAGTTGGGATTGGGAAACATTGATATGTGAGGAGTTGGGATTGGGAAACATTGATATGTGAGGAGTTGGGATTGGGAAACATTGATATGTGTGGAGTTGGGATTGGGAAACATTGATATGTGTGGAGTTGGGATTGGGAAACATTGATATGTGTGGAGTTGGGATTGGGAAACATTGATATGTGAGGAGTTGGGATTGGGAAACATTGATATGTGAGGAGTTGGGATTGGGAAACATTGATATGTGAGGAGTTGGGATTGGGAAACATTGATATGTGAGGAGTTGGGATTGGGAAACATTGATATGTGTGGAGTTGGGATTGGGAAACATTGATATGTGAGGAGTTGGGATTGGGAAACATTGATATGTGAGGAGTTGGGATTGGGAAACATTGATATGTGTGGAGTTGGGATTGGGAAACATTGATATGTGAGGAGTTGGGATTGGGAAACATTGATATGTGAGGAGTTGGGATTGGGAAACATTGATATGTGAGGAGTTGGGATTGGGAAACATTGATATGTGTGGAGTTGGGATTGGGAAACATTGATATGTGTGGAGTTGGGATTGGGAAACATTGATATGTGAGGAGTTGGGATTGGGAAACATTGATATGTGTGGAGTTGGGATTGGGAAACATTGATATGTGTGGAGTTGGGATTGGGAAACATTGATATGTGAGGAGTTGGGATTGGGAAACATTGATATGTGAGGAGTTGGGATTGGGAAACATTGATATGTGAGGAGTTGGGATTGGGAAACATTGATATGTGAGGAGTTGGGATTGGGAAACATTGATATGTGTGGAGTTGGGATTGGGAAACATTGATATGTGAGGAGTTGGGATTGGGAAACATTGATATGTGAGGAGTTGGGATTGGGAAACATTGATATGTGAGGAGTTGGGATTGGGAAACATTGATATGTGTGGAGTTGGGATTGGGAAACATTGATATGTGAGGAGTTGGGATTGGGAAACATTGATATGTGTGGAGTTGGGATTGGGAAACATTGATATGTGAGGAGTTGGGATTGGGAAACATTGATATGTGAGGAGTTGGGATTGGGAAACATTGATATGTGAGGAGTTGGGATTGGGAAACATTGATATGTGAGGAGTTGGGATTGGGAAACATTGATATGTGTGGAGTTGGGATTGGGAAACATTGATATGTGAGGAGTTGGGATTGGGAAACATTGATATGTGAGGAGTTGGGATTGGGAAACATTGATATGTGTGGAGTTGGGATTGGGAAACATTGATATGTGAGGAGTTGGGATTGGGAAACATTGATATGTGTGGAGTTGGGATTGGGAAACATTGATATGTGAGGAGTTGGGATTGGGAAACATTGATATGTGAGGAGTTGGGATTGGGAAACATTGATATGTGAGGAGTTGGGATTGGGAAACATTGATATGTGAGGAGTTGGGATTGGGAAACATTGATATGTGTGGAGTTGGGATTGGGAAACATTGATATGTGAGGAGTTGGGATTGGGAAACATTGATATGTGAGGAGTTGGGATTGGGAAACATTGATATGTGTGGAGTTGGGATTGGGAAACATTGATATGTGTGGAGTTGGGATTGGGAAACATTGATATGTGAGGAGTTGGGATTGGGAAACATTGATATGTGTGGAGTTGGGATTGGGAAACATTGATATGTGAGGAGTTGGGATTGGGAAACATTGATATGTGAGGAGTTGGGATTGGGAAACATTGATATGTGAGGAGTTGGGATTGGGAAACATTGATATGTGAGGAGTTGGGATTGGGAAACATTGATATGTGTGGAGTTGGGATTGGGAAACATTGATATGTGTGGAGTTGGGATTGGGAAACATTGATATGTGAGGAGTTGGGATTGGGAAACATTGATATGTGAGGAGTTGGGATTGGGAAACATTGATATGTGAGGAGTTGGGATTGGGAAACATTGATATGTGAGGAGTTGGGATTGGGAAACATTGATATGTGTGGAGTTGGGATTGGGAAACATTGATATGTGAGGAGTTGGGATTGGGAAACATTGATATGTGTGGAGTTGGGATTGGGAAACATTGATATGTGAGGAGTTGGGATTGGGAAACATTGATATGTGAGGAGTTGGGATTGGGAAACATTGATATGTGAGGAGTTGGGATTGGGAAACATTGATATGTGAGGAGTTGGGATTGGGAAACATTGATATGTGAGGAGTTGGGATTGGGAAACATTGATATGTGTGGAGTTGGGATTGGGAAACATTGATATGTGTGGAGTTGGGATTGGGAAACATTGATATGTGTGGAGTTGGGATTGGGAAACATTGATATGTGTGGAGTTGGGATTGGGAAACATTGATATGTGAGGAGTTGGGATTGGGAAACATTGATATGTGAGGAGTTGGGATTGGGAAACATTGATATGTGAGGAGTTGGGATTGGGAAACATTGATATGTGAGGAGTTGGGATTGGGAAACATTGATATGTGTGGAGTTGGGATTGGGAAACATTGATATGTGTGGAGTTGGGATTGGGAAACATTGATATGTGAGGAGTTGGGATTGGGAAACATTGATATGTGAGGAGTTGGGATTGGGAAACATTGATATGTGAGGAGTTGGGATTGGGAAACATTGATATGTGAGGAGTTGGGATTGGGAAACATTGATATGTGAGGAGTTGGGATTGGGAAACATTGATATGTGAGGAGTTGGGATTGGGAAACATTGATATGTGAGGAGTTGGGATTGGGAAACATTGATATGTGTGGAGTTGGGATTGGGAAACATTGATATGTGAGGAGTTGGGATTGGGAAACATTGATATGTGAGGAGTTGGGATTGGGAAACATTGATATGTGTGGAGTTGGGATTGGGAAACATTGATATGTGAGGAGTTGGGATTGGGAAACATTGATATGTGAGGAGTTGGGATTGGGAAACATTGATATGTGAGGAGTTGGGATTGGGAAACATTGATATGTGTGGAGTTGGGATTGGGAAACATTGATATGTGTGGAGTTGGGATTGGGAAACATTGATATGTGAGGAGTTGGGATTGGGAAACATTGATATGTGTGGAGTTGGGATTGGGAAACATTGATATGTGAGGAGTTGGGATTGGGAAACATTGATATGTGAGGAGTTGGGATTGGGAAACATTGATATGTGTGGAGTTGGGATTGGGAAACATTGATATGTGAGGAGTTGGGATTGGGAAACATTGATATGTGAGGAGTTGGGATTGGGAAACATTGATATGTGTGGAGTTGGGATTGGGAAACATTGATATGTGAGGAGTTGGGATTGGGAAACATTGATATGTGAGGAGTTGGGATTGGGAAACATTGATATGTGAGGAGTTGGGATTGGGAAACATTGATATGTGAGGAGTTGGGATTGGGAAACATTGATATGTGTGGAGTTGGGATTGGGAAACATTGATATGTGTGGAGTTGGGATTGGGAAACATTGATATGTGAGGAGTTGGGATTGGGAAACATTGATATGTGAGGAGTTGGGATTGGGAAACATTGATATGTGAGGAGTTGGGATTGGGAAACATTGATATGTGAGGAGTTGGGATTGGGAAACATTGATATGTGAGGAGTTGGGATTGGGAAACATTGATATGTGAGGAGTTGGGATTGGGAAACATTGATATGTGAGGAGTTGGGATTGGGAAACATTGATATGTGAGGAGTTGGGATTGGGAAACATTGATATGTGAGGAGTTGGGATTGGGAAACATTGATATGTGAGGAGTTGGGATTGGGAAACATTGATATGTGAGGAGTTGGGATTGGGAAACATTGATATGTGAGGAGTTGGGATTGGGAAACATTGATATGTGAGGAGTTGGGATTGGGAAACATTGATATGTGTGGAGTTGGGATTGGGAAACATTGATATGTGAGGAGTTGGGATTGGGAAACATTGATATGTGAGGAGTTGGGATTGGGAAACATTGATATGTGAGGAGTTGGGATTGGGAAACATTGATATGTGAGGAGTTGGGATTGGGAAACATTGATATGTGAGGAGTTGGGATTGGGAAACATTGATATGTGAGGAGTTGGGATTGGGAAACATTGATATGTGAGGAGTTGGGATTGGGAAACATTGATATGTGTGGAGTTGGGATTGGGAAACATTGATATGTGTGGAGTTGGGATTGGGAAACATTGATATGTGAGGAGTTGGGATTGGGAAACATTGATATGTGAGGAGTTGGGATTGGGAAACATTGATATGTGAGGAGTTGGGATTGGGAAACATTGATATGTGAGGAGTTGGGATTGGGAAACATTGATATGTGAGGAGTTGGGATTGGGAAACATTGATATGTGAGGAGTTGGGATTGGGAAACATTGATATGTGAGGAGTTGGGATTGGGAAACATTGATATGTGAGGAGTTGGGATTGGGAAACATTGATATGTGAGGAGTTGGGATTGGGAAACATTGATATGTGAGGAGTTGGGATTGGGAAACATTGATATGTGAGGAGTTGGGATTGGGAAACATTGATATGTGAGGAGTTGGGATTGGGAAACATTGATATGTGAGGAGTTGGGATTGGGAAACATTGATATGTGTGGAGTTGGGATTGGGAAACATTGATATGTGAGGAGTTGGGATTGGGAAACATTGATATGTGTGGAGTTGGGATTGGGAAACATTGATATGTGAGGAGTTGGGATTGGGAAACATTGATATGTGTGGAGTTGGGATTGGGAAACATTGATATGTGTGGAGTTGGGATTGGGAAACATTGATATGTGAGGAGTTGGGATTGGGAAACATTGATATGTGAGGAGTTGGGATTGGGAAACATTGATATGTGAGGAGTTGGGATTGGGAAACATTGATATGTGAGGAGTTGGGATTGGGAAACATTGATATGTGTGGAGTTGGGATTGGGAAACATTGATATGTGAGGAGTTGGGATTGGGAAACATTGATATGTGTGGAGTTGGGATTGGGAAACATTGATATGTGAGGAGTTGGGATTGGGAAACATTGATATGTGAGGAGTTGGGATTGGGAAACATTGATATGTGAGGAGTTGGGATTGGGAAACATTGATATGTGAGGAGTTGGGATTGGGAAACATTGATATGTGAGGAGTTGGGATTGGGAAACATTGATATGTGTGGAGTTGGGATTGGGAAACATTGATATGTGTGGAGTTGGGATTGGGAAACATTGATATGTGAGGAGTTGGGATTGGGAAACATTGATATGTGTGGAGTTGGGATTGGGAAACATTGATATGTGAGGAGTTGGGATTGGGAAACATTGATATGTGTGGAGTTGGGATTGGGAAACATTGATATGTGAGGAGTTGGGATTGGGAAACATTGATATGTGTGGAGTTGGGATTGGGAAACATTGATATGTGTGGAGTTGGGATTGGGAAACATTGATATGTGAGGAGTTGGGATTGGGAAACATTGATATGTGAGGAGTTGGGATTGGGAAACATTGATATGTGTGGAGTTGGGATTGGGAAACATTGATATGTGTGGAGTTGGGATTGGGAAACATTGATATGTGAGGAGTTGGGATTGGGAAACATTGATATGTGAGGAGTTGGGATTGGGAAACATTGATATGTGAGGAGTTGGGATTGGGAAACATTGATATGTGAGGAGTTGGGATTGGGAAACATTGATATGTGAGGAGTTGGGATTGGGAAACATTGATATGTGAGGAGTTGGGATTGGGAAACATTGATATGTGAGGAGTTGGGATTGGGAAACATTGATATGTGAGGAGTTGGGATTGGGAAACATTGATATGTGAGGAGTTGGGATTGGGAAACATTGATATGTGAGGAGTTGGGATTGGGAAACATTGATATGTGAGGAGTTGGGATTGGGAAACATTGATATGTGTGGAGTTGGGATTGGGAAACATTGATATGTGAGGAGTTGGGATTGGGAAACATTGATATGTGAGGAGTTGGGATTGGGAAACATTGATATGTGAGGAGTTGGGATTGGGAAACATTGATATGTGAGGAGTTGGGATTGGGAAACATTGATATGTGTGGAGTTGGGATTGGGAAACATTGATATGTGTGGAGTTGGGATTGGGAAACATTGATATGTGAGGAGTTGGGATTGGGAAACATTGATATGTGAGGAGTTGGGATTGGGAAACATTGATATGTGAGGAGTTGGGATTGGGAAACATTGATATGTGAGGAGTTGGGATTGGGAAACATTGATATGTGAGGAGTTGGGATTGGGAAACATTGATATGTGAGGAGTTGGGATTGGGAAACATTGATATGTGAGGAGTTGGGATTGGGAAACATTGATATGTGTGGAGTTGGGATTGGGAAACATTGATATGTGAGGAGTTGGGATTGGGAAACATTGATATGTGTGGAGTTGGGATTGGGAAACATTGATATGTGTGGAGTTGGGATTGGGAAACATTGATATGTGTGGAGTTGGGATTGGGAAACATTGATATGTGTGGAGTTGGGATTGGGAAACATTGATATGTGAGGAGTTGGGATTGGGAAACATTGATATGTGAGGAGTTGGGATTGGGAAACATTGATATGTGAGGAGTTGGGATTGGGAAACATTGATATGTGTGGAGTTGGGATTGGGAAACATTGATATGTGAGGAGTTGGGATTGGGAAACATTGATATGTGTGGAGTTGGGATTGGGAAACATTGATATGTGAGGAGTTGGGATTGGGAAACATTGATATGTGAGGAGTTGGGATTGGGAAACATTGATATGTGAGGAGTTGGGATTGGGAAACATTGATATGTGAGGAGTTGGGATTGGGAAACATTGATATGTGAGGAGTTGGGATTGGGAAACATTGATATGTGAGGAGTTGGGATTGGGAAACATTGATATGTGAGGAGTTGGGATTGGGAAACATTGATATGTGAGGAGTTGGGATTGGGAAACATTGATATGTGAGGAGTTGGGATTGGGAAACATTGATATGTGTGGAGTTGGGATTGGGAAACATTGATATGTGAGGAGTTGGGATTGGGAAACATTGATATGTGAGGAGTTGGGATTGGGAAACATTGATATGTGAGGAGTTGGGATTGGGAAACATTGATATGTGTGGAGTTGGGATTGGGAAACATTGATATGTGAGGAGTTGGGATTGGGAAACATTGATATGTGAGGAGTTGGGATTGGGAAACATTGATATGTGTGGAGTTGGGATTGGGAAACATTGATATGTGTGGAGTTGGGATTGGGAAACATTGATATGTGAGGAGTTGGGATTGGGAAACATTGATATGTGAGGAGTTGGGATTGGGAAACATTGATATGTGAGGAGTTGGGATTGGGAAACATTGATATGTGAGGAGTTGGGATTGGGAAACATTGATATGTGAGGAGTTGGGATTGGGAAACATTGATATGTGAGGAGTTGGGATTGGGAAACATTGATATGTGTGGAGTTGGGATTGGGAAACATTGATATGTGAGGAGTTGGGATTGGGAAACATTGATATGTGTGGAGTTGGGATTGGGAAACATTGATATGTGAGGAGTTGGGATTGGGAAACATTGATATGTGAGGAGTTGGGATTGGGAAACATTGATATGTGAGGAGTTGGGATTGGGAAACATTGATATGTGAGGAGTTGGGATTGGGAAACATTGATATGTGAGGAGTTGGGATTGGGAAACATTGATATGTGAGGAGTTGGGATTGGGAAACATTGATATGTGAGGAGTTGGGATTGGGAAACATTGATATGTGAGGAGTTGGGATTGGGAAACATTGATATGTGAGGAGTTGGGATTGGGAAACATTGATATGTGAGGAGTTGGGATTGGGAAACATTGATATGTGAGGAGTTGGGATTGGGAAACATTGATATGTGAGGAGTTGGGATTGGGAAACATTGATATGTGTGGAGTTGGGATTGGGAAACATTGATATGTGAGGAGTTGGGATTGGGAAACATTGATATGTGAGGAGTTGGGATTGGGAAACATTGATATGTGAGGAGTTGGGATTGGGAAACATTGATATGTGAGGAGTTGGGATTGGGAAACATTGATATGTGAGGAGTTGGGATTGGGAAACATTGATATGTGTGGAGTTGGGATTGGGAAACATTGATATGTGAGGAGTTGGGATTGGGAAACATTGATATGTGAGGAGTTGGGATTGGGAAACATTGATATGTGAGGAGTTGGGATTGGGAAACATTGATATGTGAGGAGTTGGGATTGGGAAACATTGATATGTGAGGAGTTGGGATTGGGAAACATTGATATGTGAGGAGTTGGGATTGGGAAACATTGATATGTGAGGAGTTGGGATTGGGAAACATTGATATGTGAGGAGTTGGGATTGGGAAACATTGATATGTGAGGAGTTGGGATTGGGAAACATTGATATGTGAGGAGTTGGGATTGGGAAACATTGATATGTGAGGAGTTGGGATTGGGAAACATTGATATGTGAGGAGTTGGGATTGGGAAACATTGATATGTGAGGAGTTGGGATTGGGAAACATTGATATGTGAGGAGTTGGGATTGGGAAACATTGATATGTGTGGAGTTGGGATTGGGAAACATTGATATGTGAGGAGTTGGGATTGGGAAACATTGATATGTGAGGAGTTGGGATTGGGAAACATTGATATGTGAGGAGTTGGGATTGGGAAACATTGATATGTGAGGAGTTGGGATTGGGAAACATTGATATGTGAGGAGTTGGGATTGGGAAACATTGATATGTGAGGAGTTGGGATTGGGAAACATTGATATGTGTGGAGTTGGGATTGGGAAACATTGATATGTGTGGAGTTGGGATTGGGAAACATTGATATGTGAGGAGTTGGGATTGGGAAACATTGATATGTGTGGAGTTGGGATTGGGAAACATTGATATGTGAGGAGTTGGGATTGGGAAACATTGATATGTGAGGAGTTGGGATTGGGAAACATTGATATGTGAGGAGTTGGGATTGGGAAACATTGATATGTGAGGAGTTGGGATTGGGAAACATTGATATGTGAGGAGTTGGGATTGGGAAACATTGATATGTGAGGAGTTGGGATTGGGAAACATTGATATGTGTGGAGTTGGGATTGGGAAACATTGATATGTGTGGAGTTGGGATTGGGAAACATTGATATGTGAGGAGTTGGGATTGGGAAACATTGATATGTGAGGAGTTGGGATTGGGAAACATTGATATGTGAGGAGTTGGGATTGGGAAACATTGATATGTGAGGAGTTGGGATTGGGAAACATTGATATGTGTGGAGTTGGGATTGGGAAACATTGATATGTGAGGAGTTGGGATTGGGAAACATTGATATGTGAGGAGTTGGGATTGGGAAACATTGATATGTGAGGAGTTGGGATTGGGAAACATTGATATGTGAGGAGTTGGGATTGGGAAACATTGATATGTGTGGAGTTGGGATTGGGAAACATTGATATGTGAGGAGTTGGGATTGGGAAACATTGATATGTGAGGAGTTGGGATTGGGAAACATTGATATGTGAGGAGTTGGGATTGGGAAACATTGATATGTGAGGAGTTGGGATTGGGAAACATTGATATGTGTGGAGTTGGGATTGGGAAACATTGATATGTGTGGAGTTGGGATTGGGAAACATTGATATGTGAGGAGTTGGGATTGGGAAACATTGATATGTGAGGAGTTGGGATTGGGAAACATTGATATGTGAGGAGTTGGGATTGGGAAACATTGATATGTGAGGAGTTGGGATTGGGAAACATTGATATGTGAGGAGTTGGGATTGGGAAACATTGATATGTGAGGAGTTGGGATTGGGAAACATTGATATGTGAGGAGTTGGGATTGGGAAACATTGATATGTGTGGAGTTGGGATTGGGAAACATTGATATGTGAGGAGTTGGGATTGGGAAACATTGATATGTGAGGAGTTGGGATTGGGAAACATTGATATGTGAGGAGTTGGGATTGGGAAACATTGATATGTGAGGAGTTGGGATTGGGAAACATTGATATGTGAGGAGTTGGGATTGGGAAACATTGATATGTGAGGAGTTGGGATTGGGAAACATTGATATGTGAGGAGTTGGGATTGGGAAACATTGATATGTGAGGAGTTGGGATTGGGAAACATTGATATGTGAGGAGTTGGGATTGGGAAACATTGATATGTGAGGAGTTGGGATTGGGAAACATTGATATGTGTGGAGTTGGGATTGGGAAACATTGATATGTGAGGAGTTGGGATTGGGAAACATTGATATGTGAGGAGTTGGGATTGGGAAACATTGATATGTGTGGAGTTGGGATTGGGAAACATTGATATGTGTGGAGTTGGGATTGGGAAACATTGATATGTGAGGAGTTGGGATTGGGAAACATTGATATGTGAGGAGTTGGGATTGGGAAACATTGATATGTGAGGAGTTGGGATTGGGAAACATTGATATGTGAGGAGTTGGGATTGGGAAACATTGATATGTGAGGAGTTGGGATTGGGAAACATTGATATGTGGGAGTTGGGATTGGGAAACATTGATATGTGTGGAGTTGGGATTGGGAAACATTGATATGTGTGGAGTTGGGATTGGGAAACATTGATATGTGAGGAGTTGGGATTGGGAAACATTGATATGTGAGGAGTTGGGATTGGGAAACATTGATATGTGAGGAGTTGGGATTGGGAAACATTGATATGTGTGGAGTTGGGATTGGGAAACATTGATATGTGAGGAGTTGGGATTGGGAAACATTGATATGTGTGGAGTTGGGATTGGGAAACATTGATATGTGAGGAGTTGGGATTGGGAAACATTGATATGTGAGGAGTTGGGATTGGGAAACATTGATATGTGAGGAGTTGGGATTGGGAAACATTGATATGTGAGGAGTTGGGATTGGGAAACATTGATATGTGTGGAGTTGGGATTGGGAAACATTGATATGTGTGGAGTTGGGATTGGGAAACATTGATATGTGAGGAGTTGGGATTGGGAAACATTGATATGTGTGGAGTTGGGATTGGGAAACATTGATATGTGAGGAGTTGGGATTGGGAAACATTGATATGTGAGGAGTTGGGATTGGGAAACATTGATATGTGTGGAGTTGGGATTGGGAAACATTGATATGTGAGGAGTTGGGATTGGGAAACATTGATATGTGAGGAGTTGGGATTGGGAAACATTGATATGTGAGGAGTTGGGATTGGGAAACATTGATATGTGAGGAGTTGGGATTGGGAAACATTGATATGTGAGGAGTTGGGATTGGGAAACATTGATATGTGAGGAGTTGGGATTGGGAAACATTGATATGTGTGGAGTTGGGATTGGGAAACATTGATATGTGTGGAGTTGGGATTGGGAAACATTGATATGTGAGGAGTTGGGATTGGGAAACATTGATATGTGAGGAGTTGGGATTGGGAAACATTGATATGTGAGGAGTTGGGATTGGGAAACATTGATATGTGAGGAGTTGGGATTGGGAAACATTGATATGTGAGGAGTTGGGATTGGGAAACATTGATATGTGAGGAGTTGGGATTGGGAAACATTGATATGTGAGGAGTTGGGATTGGGAAACATTGATATGTGAGGAGTTGGGATTGGGAAACATTGATATGTGTGGAGTTGGGATTGGGAAACATTGATATGTGAGGAGTTGGGATTGGGAAACATTGATATGTGTGGAGTTGGGATTGGGAAACATTGATATGTGAGGAGTTGGGATTGGGAAACATTGATATGTGAGGAGTTGGGATTGGGAAACATTGATATGTGTGGAGTTGGGATTGGGAAACATTGATATGTGAGGAGTTGGGATTGGGAAACATTGATATGTGAGGAGTTGGGATTGGGAAACATTGATATGTGTGGAGTTGGGATTGGGAAACATTGATATGTGAGGAGTTGGGATTGGGAAACATTGATATGTGAGGAGTTGGGATTGGGAAACATTGATATGTGAGGAGTTGGGATTGGGAAACATTGATATGTGTGGAGTTGGGATTGGGAAACATTGATATGTGAGGAGTTGGGATTGGGAAACATTGATATGTGAGGAGTTGGGATTGGGAAACATTGATATGTGAGGAGTTGGGATTGGGAAACATTGATATGTGAGGAGTTGGGATTGGGAAACATTGATATGTGAGGAGTTGGGATTGGGAAACATTGATATGTGAGGAGTTGGGATTGGGAAACATTGATATGTGAGGAGTTGGGATTGGGAAACATTGATATGTGAGGAGTTGGGATTGGGAAACATTGATATGTGAGGAGTTGGGATTGGGAAACATTGATATGTGAGGAGTTGGGATTGGGAAACATTGATATGTGAGGAGTTGGGATTGGGAAACATTGATATGTGAGGAGTTGGGATTGGGAAACATTGATATGTGAGGAGTTGGGATTGGGAAACATTGATATGTGTGGAGTTGGGATTGGGAAACATTGATATGTGTGGAGTTGGGATTGGGAAACATTGATATGTGAGGAGTTGGGATTGGGAAACATTGATATGTGAGGAGTTGGGATTGGGAAACATTGATATGTGAGGAGTTGGGATTGGGAAACATTGATATGTGAGGAGTTGGGATTGGGAAACATTGATATGTGAGGAGTTGGGATTGGGAAACATTGATATGTGAGGAGTTGGGATTGGGAAACATTGATATGTGAGGAGTTGGGATTGGGAAACATTGATATGTGAGGAGTTGGGATTGGGAAACATTGATATGTGTGGAGTTGGGATTGGGAAACATTGATATGTGTGGAGTTGGGATTGGGAAACATTGATATGTGAGGAGTTGGGATTGGGAAACATTGATATGTGAGGAGTTGGGATTGGGAAACATTGATATGTGAGGAGTTGGGATTGGGAAACATTGATATGTGAGGAGTTGGGATTGGGAAACATTGATATGTGTGGAGTTGGGATTGGGAAACATTGATATGTGAGGAGTTGGGATTGGGAAACATTGATATGTGTGGAGTTGGGATTGGGAAACATTGATATGTGAGGAGTTGGGATTGGGAAACATTGATATGTGTGGAGTTGGGATTGGGAAACATTGATATGTGAGGAGTTGGGATTGGGAAACATTGATATGTGAGGAGTTGGGATTGGGAAACATTGATATGTGAGGAGTTGGGATTGGGAAACATTGATATGTGAGGAGTTGGGATTGGGAAACATTGATATGTGAGGAGTTGGGATTGGGAAACATTGATATGTGAGGAGTTGGGATTGGGAAACATTGATATGTGAGGAGTTGGGATTGGGAAACATTGATATGTGTGGAGTTGGGATTGGGAAACATTGATATGTGAGGAGTTGGGATTGGGAAACATTGATATGTGTGGAGTTGGGATTGGGAAACATTGATATGTGTGGAGTTGGGATTGGGAAACATTGATATGTGAGGAGTTGGGATTGGGAAACATTGATATGTGTGGAGTTGGGATTGGGAAACATTGATATGTGTGGAGTTGGGATTGGGAAACATTGATATGTGAGGAGTTGGGATTGGGAAACATTGATATGTGAGGAGTTGGGATTGGGAAACATTGATATGTGTGGAGTTGGGATTGGGAAACATTGATATGTGAGGAGTTGGGATTGGGAAACATTGATATGTGAGGAGTTGGGATTGGGAAACATTGATATGTGTGGAGTTGGGATTGGGAAACATTGATATGTGAGGAGTTGGGATTGGGAAACATTGATATGTGAGGAGTTGGGATTGGGAAACATTGATATGTGAGGAGTTGGGATTGGGAAACATTGATATGTGAGGAGTTGGGATTGGGAAACATTGATATGTGAGGAGTTGGGATTGGGAAACATTGATATGTGTGGAGTTGGGATTGGGAAACATTGATATGTGTGGAGTTGGGATTGGGAAACATTGATATGTGAGGAGTTGGGATTGGGAAACATTGATATGTGAGGAGTTGGGATTGGGAAACATTGATATGTGAGGAGTTGGGATTGGGAAACATTGATATGTGAGGAGTTGGGATTGGGAAACATTGATATGTGAGGAGTTGGGATTGGGAAACATTGATATGTGAGGAGTTGGGATTGGGAAACATTGATATGTGAGGAGTTGGGATTGGGAAACATTGATATGTGAGGAGTTGGGATTGGGAAACATTGATATGTGAGGAGTTGGGATTGGGAAACATTGATATGTGAGGAGTTGGGATTGGGAAACATTGATATGTGAGGAGTTGGGATTGGGAAACATTGATATGTGAGGAGTTGGGATTGGGAAACATTGATATGTGAGGAGTTGGGATTGGGAAACATTGATATGTGAGGAGTTGGGATTGGGAAACATTGATATGTGAGGAGTTGGGATTGGGAAACATTGATATGTGAGGAGTTGGGATTGGGAAACATTGATATGTGAGGAGTTGGGATTGGGAAACATTGATATGTGAGGAGTTGGGATTGGGAAACATTGATATGTGAGGAGTTGGGATTGGGAAACATTGATATGTGAGGAGTTGGGATTGGGAAACATTGATATGTGTGGAGTTGGGATTGGGAAACATTGATATGTGTGGAGTTGGGATTGGGAAACATTGATATGTGAGGAGTTGGGATTGGGAAACATTGATATGTGTGGAGTTGGGATTGGGAAACATTGATATGTGAGGAGTTGGGATTGGGAAACATTGATATGTGAGGAGTTGGGATTGGGAAACATTGATATGTGAGGAGTTGGGATTGGGAAACATTGATATGTGAGGAGTTGGGATTGGGAAACATTGATATGTGTGGAGTTGGGATTGGGAAACATTGATATGTGTGGAGTTGGGATTGGGAAACATTGATATGTGAGGAGTTGGGATTGGGAAACATTGATATGTGAGGAGTTGGGATTGGGAAACATTGATATGTGAGGAGTTGGGATTGGGAAACATTGATATGTGTGGAGTTGGGATTGGGAAACATTGATATGTGAGGAGTTGGGATTGGGAAACATTGATATGTGAGGAGTTGGGATTGGGAAACATTGATATGTGAGGAGTTGGGATTGGGAAACATTGATATGTGAGGAGTTGGGATTGGGAAACATTGATATGTGAGGAGTTGGGATTGGGAAACATTGATATGTGAGGAGTTGGGATTGGGAAACATTGATATGTGAGGAGTTGGGATTGGGAAACATTGATATGTGTGGAGTTGGGATTGGGAAACATTGATATGTGAGGAGTTGGGATTGGGAAACATTGATATGTGAGGAGTTGGGATTGGGAAACATTGATATGTGAGGAGTTGGGATTGGGAAACATTGATATGTGAGGAGTTGGGATTGGGAAACATTGATATGTGAGGAGTTGGGATTGGGAAACATTGATATGTGAGGAGTTGGGATTGGGAAACATTGATATGTGAGGAGTTGGGATTGGGAAACATTGATATGTGAGGAGTTGGGATTGGGAAACATTGATATGTGTGGAGTTGGGATTGGGAAACATTGATATGTGAGGAGTTGGGATTGGGAAACATTGATATGTGAGGAGTTGGGATTGGGAAACATTGATATGTGAGGAGTTGGGATTGGGAAACATTGATATGTGAGGAGTTGGGATTGGGAAACATTGATATGTGTGGAGTTGGGATTGGGAAACATTGATATGTGAGGAGTTGGGATTGGGAAACATTGATATGTGAGGAGTTGGGATTGGGAAACATTGATATGTGAGGAGTTGGGATTGGGAAACATTGATATGTGAGGAGTTGGGATTGGGAAACATTGATATGTGAGGAGTTGGGATTGGGAAACATTGATATGTGAGGAGTTGGGATTGGGAAACATTGATATGTGAGGAGTTGGGATTGGGAAACATTGATATGTGTGGAGTTGGGATTGGGAAACATTGATATGTGTGGAGTTGGGATTGGGAAACATTGATATGTGAGGAGTTGGGATTGGGAAACATTGATATGTGAGGAGTTGGGATTGGGAAACATTGATATGTGAGGAGTTGGGATTGGGAAACATTGATATGTGAGGAGTTGGGATTGGGAAACATTGATATGTGAGGAGTTGGGATTGGGAAACATTGATATGTGAGGAGTTGGGATTGGGAAACATTGATATGTGAGGAGTTGGGATTGGGAAACATTGATATGTGAGGAGTTGGGATTGGGAAACATTGATATGTGAGGAGTTGGGATTGGGAAACATTGATATGTGAGGAGTTGGGATTGGGAAACATTGATATGTGAGGAGTTGGGATTGGGAAACATTGATATGTGAGGAGTTGGGATTGGGAAACATTGATATGTGAGGAGTTGGGATTGGGAAACATTGATATGTGTGGAGTTGGGATTGGGAAACATTGATATGTGTGGAGTTGGGATTGGGAAACATTGATATGTGAGGAGTTGGGATTGGGAAACATTGATATGTGAGGAGTTGGGATTGGGAAACATTGATATGTGTGGAGTTGGGATTGGGAAACATTGATATGTGAGGAGTTGGGATTGGGAAACATTGATATGTGAGGAGTTGGGATTGGGAAACATTGATATGTGAGGAGTTGGGATTGGGAAACATTGATATGTGAGGAGTTGGGATTGGGAAACATTGATATGTGTGGAGTTGGGATTGGGAAACATTGATATGTGAGGAGTTGGGATTGGGAAACATTGATATGTGTGGAGTTGGGATTGGGAAACATTGATATGTGAGGAGTTGGGATTGGGAAACATTGATATGTGAGGAGTTGGGATTGGGAAACATTGATATGTGAGGAGTTGGGATTGGGAAACATTGATATGTGAGGAGTTGGGATTGGGAAACATTGATATGTGAGGAGTTGGGATTGGGAAACATTGATATGTGAGGAGTTGGGATTGGGAAACATTGATATGTGAGGAGTTGGGATTGGGAAACATTGATATGTGTGGAGTTGGGATTGGGAAACATTGATATGTGAGGAGTTGGGATTGGGAAACATTGATATGTGAGGAGTTGGGATTGGGAAACATTGATATGTGAGGAGTTGGGATTGGGAAACATTGATATGTGAGGAGTTGGGATTGGGAAACATTGATATGTGAGGAGTTGGGATTGGGAAACATTGATATGTGAGGAGTTGGGATTGGGAAACATTGATATGTGAGGAGTTGGGATTGGGAAACATTGATATGTGAGGAGTTGGGATTGGGAAACATTGATATGTGAGGAGTTGGGATTGGGAAACATTGATATGTGAGGAGTTGGGATTGGGAAACATTGATATGTGTGGAGTTGGGATTGGGAAACATTGATATGTGAGGAGTTGGGATTGGGAAACATTGATATGTGAGGAGTTGGGATTGGGAAACATTGATATGTGAGGAGTTGGGATTGGGAAACATTGATATGTGTGGAGTTGGGATTGGGAAACATTGATATGTGAGGAGTTGGGATTGGGAAACATTGATATGTGAGGAGTTGGGATTGGGAAACATTGATATGTGAGGAGTTGGGATTGGGAAACATTGATATGTGAGGAGTTGGGATTGGGAAACATTGATATGTGAGGAGTTGGGATTGGGAAACATTGATATGTGTGGAGTTGGGATTGGGAAACATTGATATGTGAGGAGTTGGGATTGGGAAACATTGATATGTGAGGAGTTGGGATTGGGAAACATTGATATGTGAGGAGTTGGGATTGGGAAACATTGATATGTGAGGAGTTGGGATTGGGAAACATTGATATGTGAGGAGTTGGGATTGGGAAACATTGATATGTGAGGAGTTGGGATTGGGAAACATTGATATGTGAGGAGTTGGGATTGGGAAACATTGATATGTGAGGAGTTGGGATTGGGAAACATTGATATGTGAGGAGTTGGGATTGGGAAACATTGATATGTGAGGAGTTGGGATTGGGAAACATTGATATGTGTGGAGTTGGGATTGGGAAACATTGATATGTGAGGAGTTGGGATTGGGAAACATTGATATGTGAGGAGTTGGGATTGGGAAACATTGATATGTGAGGAGTTGGGATTGGGAAACATTGATATGTGAGGAGTTGGGATTGGGAAACATTGATATGTGAGGAGTTGGGATTGGGAAACATTGATATGTGTGGAGTTGGGATTGGGAAACATTGATATGTGAGGAGTTGGGATTGGGAAACATTGATATGTGAGGAGTTGGGATTGGGAAACATTGATATGTGAGGAGTTGGGATTGGGAAACATTGATATGTGAGGAGTTGGGATTGGGAAACATTGATATGTGTGGAGTTGGGATTGGGAAACATTGATATGTGAGGAGTTGGGATTGGGAAACATTGATATGTGAGGAGTTGGGATTGGGAAACATTGATATGTGAGGAGTTGGGATTGGGAAACATTGATATGTGAGGAGTTGGGATTGGGAAACATTGATATGTGAGGAGTTGGGATTGGGAAACATTGATATGTGAGGAGTTGGGATTGGGAAACATTGATATGTGAGGAGTTGGGATTGGGAAACATTGATATGTGAGGAGTTGGGATTGGGAAACATTGATATGTGAGGAGTTGGGATTGGGAAACATTGATATGTGAGGAGTTGGGATTGGGAAACATTGATATGTGAGGAGTTGGGATTGGGAAACATTGATATGTGTGGAGTTGGGATTGGGAAACATTGATATGTGAGGAGTTGGGATTGGGAAACATTGATATGTGAGGAGTTGGGATTGGGAAACATTGATATGTGAGGAGTTGGGATTGGGAAACATTGATATGTGAGGAGTTGGGATTGGGAAACATTGATATGTGAGGAGTTGGGATTGGGAAACATTGATATGTGAGGAGTTGGGATTGGGAAACATTGATATGTGAGGAGTTGGGATTGGGAAACATTGATATGTGTGGAGTTGGGATTGGGAAACATTGATATGTGTGGAGTTGGGATTGGGAAACATTGATATGTGAGGAGTTGGGATTGGGAAACATTGATATGTGAGGAGTTGGGATTGGGAAACATTGATATGTGAGGAGTTGGGATTGGGAAACATTGATATGTGAGGAGTTGGGATTGGGAAACATTGATATGTGTGGAGTTGGGATTGGGAAACATTGATATGTGAGGAGTTGGGATTGGGAAACATTGATATGTGTGGAGTTGGGATTGGGAAACATTGATATGTGTGGAGTTGGGATTGGGAAACATTGATATGTGTGGAGTTGGGATTGGGAAACATTGATATGTGTGGAGTTGGGATTGGGAAACATTGATATGTGAGGAGTTGGGATTGGGAAACATTGATATGTGAGGAGTTGGGATTGGGAAACATTGATATGTGAGGAGTTGGGATTGGGAAACATTGATATGTGAGGAGTTGGGATTGGGAAACATTGATATGTGAGGAGTTGGGATTGGGAAACATTGATATGTGTGGAGTTGGGATTGGGAAACATTGATATGTGTGGAGTTGGGATTGGGAAACATTGATATGTGAGGAGTTGGGATTGGGAAACATTGATATGTGAGGAGTTGGGATTGGGAAACATTGATATGTGAGGAGTTGGGATTGGGAAACATTGATATGTGTGGAGTTGGGATTGGGAAACATTGATATGTGAGGAGTTGGGATTGGGAAACATTGATATGTGAGGAGTTGGGATTGGGAAACATTGATATGTGTGGAGTTGGGATTGGGAAACATTGATATGTGAGGAGTTGGGATTGGGAAACATTGATATGTGAGGAGTTGGGATTGGGAAACATTGATATGTGTGGAGTTGGGATTGGGAAACATTGATATGTGAGGAGTTGGGATTGGGAAACATTGATATGTGAGGAGTTGGGATTGGGAAACATTGATATGTGTGGAGTTGGGATTGGGAAACATTGATATGTGAGGAGTTGGGATTGGGAAACATTGATATGTGAGAGTTGGGATTGGGAAACATTGATATGTGTGGAGTTGGGATTGGGAAACATTGATATGTGTGGAGTTGGGATTGGGAAACATTGATATGTGAGGAGTTGGGATTGGGAAACATTGATATGTGTGGAGTTGGGATTGGGAAACATTGATATGTGTGGAGTTGGATTGGGAAACATTGATATGTGAGGAGTTGGGATTGGGAAACATTGATATGTGAGGAGTTGGGATTGGGAAACATTGATATGTGTGGAGTTGGGATTGGGAAACATTGATATGTGTGGAGTTGGGATTGGGAAACATTGATATGTGTGGAGTTGGGATTGGGAAACATTGATATGTGTGGAGTTGGGATTGGGAAACATTGATATGTGTGGAGTTGGGATTGGGAAACATTGATATGTGAGGAGTTGGGATTGGGAAACATTGATATGTGTGGAGTTGGGATTGGGAAACATTGATATGTGAGGAGTTGGGATTGGGAAACATTGATATGTGTGGAGTTGGGATTGGGAAACATTGATATGTGAGGAGTTGGGATTGGGAAACATTGATATGTGTGGAGTTGGGATTGGGAAACATTGATATGTGAGGAGTTGGGATTGGGAAACATTGATATGTGAGGAGTTGGGATTGGGAAACATTGATATGTGAGGAGTTGGGATTGGGAAACATTGATATGTGTGGAGTTGGGATTGGGAAACATTGATATGTGAGGAGTTGGGATTGGGAAACATTGATATGTGTGGAGTTGGGATTGGGAAACATTGATATGTGAGGAGTTGGGATTGGGAAACATTGATATGTGAGGAGTTGGGATTGGGAAACATTGATATGTGAGGAGTTGGGATTGGGAAACATTGATATGTGAGGAGTTGGGATTGGGAAACATTGATATGTGAGGAGTTGGGATTGGGAAACATTGATATGTGAGGAGTTGGGATTGGGAAACATTGATATGTGAGGAGTTGGGATTGGGAAACATTGATATGTGAGGAGTTGGGATTGGGAAACATTGATATGTGAGGAGTTGGGATTGGGAAACATTGATATGTGAGGAGTTGGGATTGGGAAACATTGATATGTGAGGAGTTGGGATTGGGAAACATTGATATGTGAGGAGTTGGGATTGGGAAACATTGATATGTGTGGAGTTGGGATTGGGAAACATTGATATGTGAGGAGTTGGGATTGGGAAACATTGATATGTGAGGAGTTGGGATTGGGAAACATTGATATGTGAGGAGTTGGGATTGGGAAACATTGATATGTGAGGAGTTGGGATTGGGAAACATTGATATGTGAGGAGTTGGGATTGGGAAACATTGATATGTGAGGAGTTGGGATTGGGAAACATTGATATGTGTGGAGTTGGGATTGGGAAACATTGATATGTGAGAGTTGGGATTGGGAAACATTGATATGTGAGGAGTTGGGATTGGGAAACATTGATATGTGAGGAGTTGGGATTGGGAAACATTGATATGTGTGGAGTTGGGATTGGGAAACATTGATATGTGAGGAGTTGGGATTGGGAAACATTGATATGTGAGGAGTTGGGATTGGGAAACATTGATATGTGAGGAGTTGGGATTGGGAAACATTGATATGTGAGGAGTTGGGATTGGGAAACATTGATATGTGAGGAGTTGGGATTGGGAAACATTGATATGTGTGGAGTTGGGATTGGGAAACATTGATATGTGTGGAGTTGGGATTGGGAAACATTGATATGTGAGGAGTTGGGATTGGAAACATTGATATGTGAGGAGTTGGGATTGGGAAACATTGATATGTGAGGAGTTGGGATTGGGAAACATTGATATGTGAGGAGTTGGGATTGGGAAACATTGATATGTGTGGAGTTGGGATTGGGAAACATTGATATGTGAGGAGTTGGGATTGGGAAACATTGATATGTGTGGAGTTGGATTGGGAAACATTGATATGTACGGAGTTGGGATTGGGAAACATTGATATGTGAGGAGTTGGATTGGGAAACATTGATATGTGAGGAGTTGGGATTGGGAAACATTGATATGTGAGAGTTGGGATTGGGAAACATTGATATGTGTGGAGTTGGGATTGGGAAACATTGATATGTGAGGAGTTGGGATTGGGAAACATTGATATGTGTGGAGTTGGGATTGGGAAACATTGATATGTGAGAGTTGGGATTGGGAAACATTGATATGTGTGGAGTTGGGATTGGGAAACATTGATATGTGAGGAGTTGGGATTGGGAAACATTGATATGTGAGGAGTTGGGATTGGGAAACATTGATATGTGAGGAGTTGGGATTGGGAAACATTGATATGTGTGGAGTTGGGATTGGGAAACATTGATATGTGTGGAGTTGGATTGGAAACATTGATATGTGAGGAGTTGGGATTGGGAAACATTGATATGTGTGGAGTTGGGATTGGGAAACATTGATATGTGTGGAGTTGGGATTGGGAAACATTGATATGTGTGGAGTTGGGATTGGGAAACATTGATATGTGTGGAGTTGGGATTGGGAAACATTGATATGTGAGGAGTTGGGATTGGGAAACATTGATATGTGAGGAGTTGGGATTGGGAAACATTGATATGTGTGGAGTTGGGATTGGGAAACATTGATATGTGAGGAGTTGGGATTGGGAAACATTGATATGTGTGGAGTTGGGATTGGGAAACATTGATATGTGTGGAGTTGGGATTGGGAAACATTGATATGTGTGGAGTTGGGATTGGGAAACATTGATATGTGTGGAGTTGGGATTGGAAACATTGATATGTGAGGAGTTGGGATTGGGAAACATTGATATGTGAGGAGT